>SDVV010032771.1:0-11383 GCA_016164225.1 Gammarus roeselii
CCGCCCATTCGCTTCCAAGAGTTCCAAGCCACGACCCAGCACACTCGCGTTCACCTCCCTGACCACTCCATCCATATAGAGGTTGAACAGCCAGGGAGACATCACGCAGCCATGTCTCAGTCCCACTTTCACTGTGAACCAATCACTCACCTCGCTCCCCACTCTGACACATGCTCGGCTGTCAGCATAGAAACTCTGCACTGCTTTCAACAGATGTCCGCCCACTCCATACAAACGCAACACCCTCCACAGCGCTTCCCTATCAATTCTGTCGTATGCCTTCTCCAGATCCATGAAGGCCCAGAACACATCCTTTCCTTTGGCAAGGTACTTCTCACATACCTGTCTCACTGCAAATATCTGATCGGTACACCCTCTACCACTCCTAAAGCCACACTGTTACTCTCCAATTGCGCAGTCCGTACTGTGGTGTTCATAATAAAAGCAATCTGAATATTATTCCTACTACTTGTATAACCTCTGAAGTAGAACACCAGCCATTTGTAGTCCACAGGCCTAAAGAGTTCACACAAGTGAAATAGCAACTCACAGAGGCTAATTGTAAACACAGAACCTACGTGACAATGATAGCATAGCTATCATAACACATAGGATTCATATTTCATAGCTAATATGTTGTTATTATATAGTCACCTGATATGATAAAGGAAAAACAGTGGCATTAACCTCTCGGTTTGCTGGGTAACCACTGACCTCCTTGGCTGCTGTGAGGTCTTGCTGTACTTGTTGCAGCGCCTCGATGCCATGCAAGTGCGTGTGGAGTGTATTCAAGGATGAAGCGAGTAGCTTGGACGCCGATAGGTACTGTTTGTTGCTCACCAGCGAACTGATGCGGTCGCCAACGTCTCGCACCTCGTCGCTGATCAACATATAAATAAGTTAGCGAGTTCGCGAGATGATATTATTAGTGATGAATGAAAAGTTTTAAAACAGGAAACGATGATATAGCAACATTTTCTCGATGAAGGTCACAACTCTAAGGGATGAAAGTGTCCACTTTATCAATATCCCGACTTTGCAAGGAGATGATAGCCTAAACAGCACAAATGAAACAAATTTGTTGTATAGTGGTCTGATCAAAAGAAATCATGACCACACAGATCGTTTGAGATCAGGACTATTTTATGAAACCTTGCTAATCATAGCAAAACAGCATGCTAATTTCGACAATTTGAGTCATGAGCATGAGCCAGTAATGTGTGGCATCATTTAGTCATAAAATAATCAAAGCAATAGATACAGATACATAGAGAAGGTGGCCGACGGCAAGGCGCAACTTACTTCTCTCATACACTCACACTCAAACAAACTCGATGCTTTTGCGCTATAGAGGTCAGAAAAATTATGTTCAAGGCATTGTCAGCTTGCTACTTGACGGAGCATAACTTAGTGTTAAGACAAAGTCCTCACAGATTCTCTATTACATTAATTTATGAATTCGAAATATACTATGGGAATGTACACTAGTGAAGCTAACAGTTATAGCTAGTTTGCATAAGACTTGCATCATGCTACGACAGAGCTAGGTACAATGTAACTTGAGATTTTTTATGACACAGTATGTTAAGTAAGCTATGCAAAACTAACTCGTTTTAAACTGTTGGCTTCCAACATAACTATTTTCATGACTGGGACCAAGCATTGAGTTTTGACAACAAAAACGGTCAGATTTAACAGTCTTTATGTGATTTTGTGCAATTTTGACTGAAACCAAGCAATACTGTTCATACAATCGTCAGTTTTATAGACATGTTAGAATGTTGTCTCACATTTGCTGCAACAGTGCCATGACATGTTTGTGCTCAACACCCTCCAGCCAGCGTTCCTTGAGCTCGTCCCTCTTGCAGTGCAGAAGCCGCTTGCAGGCAACAAGATTCTCGCGGATAGTGCGCATTCGCTGCCGTGACTCAGATAGGCGGCTTGACACTTCACCAAATATCTGAAACATTGATTTTTGTCAATGTGACCAGGAGTCAATAGTGGTGTGACCAAGGTCATAAGTGGTCAATGCAGAGAGCAAAAAAAATAAGTCCGGAAGATTCTGTTCAACGATTCTAGTGAACCAGGCTTGCTAACAAAAACAAAAGCAAATCTGTCTTATTTTTAAAAGATGAATGGCATGATCCTGATTGTAAAAAAAATGATCTGGCAACTTATTACCATTGACCATAGTGCAACAACTGCCAAAATGTTAGCAAGAATAGCTATCTACATAAGAATTTGTTACTAGCTACTTACAGGAAGACATGTAGTTAAACAATTGACAACGGTGTTCTAGATTGTGAGCGTGGCTCCCTTGTGTTCCCGCCCTTGACTGGAGATGGGGTGGGGCGTGCTGTGGGTCTGAGGATGTTCAGGTATACATCCAATGGACAACTTATGGCCCATTGTTTGCAGGTTCATTTTCAGTATCCTTGGCGAGTAACCCCACTTATGGACAGCTTCCGCTGTTCAAGAACTGTCTCCAGTAAGTGAAAAGGGTGAAAGGTGCCAAGGTAAATCCTCTACTATCCAAGGTTCTGAGGTGGGTGCCGCCCATGTGTGTGATGTGGCCTCCAAGTTCAGACTTGTATTCCAGCACTGCTCTGCGCTTCTCAACAACCCGGAATTGAACCCTGAAGACTCCCAGGGTCATGGGTGGCTATTTTTGGGGAGTGAAATCTGGAGGGGTGCTGCGACACAGCCCGAGAGGTACCCAAGGGTGTAAAAGCCAGTAATGGGTGTAAGCCAGAGAGTGGCACGCCCGAGGTGCCCGGTTTTAGTTTATAGCCCAGGTGAGCCTGGTCCCACTAGTCATACCCCGGGTGGGCATGCGCAGAGTTGGTGTTGGGTTGGCGGGCTCCATGACCTTGCCAATTGAACAGCTTGGGTGAGCATTTGCCATCGCTTACAATTGGTGTTGTTATGTGTGGGCTGAGTGATCAATACCCAAATCCCATCCACAAAAAAAAAAATCATTTCAAAATAGTGAGTAGCTAAGATATGTGAATATACAGTAGTTAGTATCAAGGAACACGAACCTACTGTGCATCCAATCCCAACTACAAACAACAACAGCTGATATTCAAGTCAATGATGGAGGAAAGACTACTTGCCAAAAAAAAAAATATTACCCCCACTGCACAATTATCTGCCTTTCTCACCTTGGTTGCCTTAAGACTGTTCAGCACCCCAGGAAAAGCCCGAGTGCAAGGCAAGACAGGAAGCACAAATGCCACAGCACTCCAGAACCGCAAAAGCAAGGCAGAGCAATGATGCAGAAAAATCCGGAAATCTGTGCTCCAGGCAACTGATCATACAGCAATCTTGTTAGTCACAGCACAATTTTTTTTTTTTATATTTACACAATAATTACCACATAGCTACAAATAAAACTGAATCTGCTCAGTAAAAATCTAAAAATTCATGGTACATCAGCTCATCAAGAGTTTGCTTATAGCAAGTGATTTCCGTCAACTGCACAACATCAGCAGGCAAGCCATTCCATAGACCAATACATCTCACACTGAAGGACCTACTGCGTGCATCAGAAGAGCAAGGAGGAACCACCAACTTCAGAAAGTGACCCCTAGTGCCAACTCTCGGTGCCAGTGAAAACATAATTAGCAAATCCTCTGATTTACCATGCAAAATCTTCCAGTATTTCATCAGGTTTGCCCTCCGAAGCCAACCCTTAACACCCTTAACAGAAAACAAATCCAGTCTTCCCAAACGACTACCATAGTCCACATCCGAAAGACCATTAATAATTCTCGTCTATCTTCTTTGAATAGATTCAAGCAGCCTGCAGTCCCCACAATATCCGGTGTTCCAAACGCAGGATGCATACTCAATGATTAGATGAATATGTGCAACATATAAGTGCCTCATAAACTCCGGAGACCTGCAGACAGTTCATCTCGATAAACAGTTTGCCAATCCACCAGCCTTTGCAGCCACCACAGGAATATGATGGTGGAATCTGAGACTTGTATCGACACTGACACCCAAATCTCTATGTGCACTGACAAACTTTAATGCTCTACCTCACAGGAAGTACTGGTTACTGAGAACCAGGGCAGCACAATACACTTATCTGGATTCAATCCAAGATTCCAGGACCTCGAAACAGAGTCAACTGAATCCAACCCACATTGGGGTGACTGGACACCATTAACAGCATGATCAGTGTTCTTCCGTGTGTATCCCAGGTACAACTTGTAAACAGCTGCAAATGCCTTGAAATTGCATGCAAGACCATTAAACACGCAATTAATGTAAATCAAGAACAGCAGAGGTCCAAGGACAGAGCCTTGAGGAACACCACTAGTCACATCAACTGGTCTGCTCCATCTGCCGCACAAACACTCATTACTCTGCCAGAAAGAAATGCAGAGATTCAGGCCAGCAACGAACCACAAACACCCAAAGACTTCAGCTTAGACAAAAGCACACCATGACTCACCACATCAAATGCTATATAAAAGTCAAGCATTACGACATTCATAATATACCCCTCATCAAACTACCTCCCAACATCATAGGTCAACAGCAACTGGTCCTCAGTGCTGCGATTACTCTGAAAACCATGCTGATGAGACGATAGAATATCGTTGCTTTCAAGATAATCAGTCAAGCAAGATACAACCATTCTCTCCATTTATTTGCAGCAAACCGACGTCAAGCTCACAGGCCTGTAATTCAGGGGATCAGTGTTGGACTTAGCCTTGAATATTGGCACAACTATCGACTTACTCCACACCTCAGGGACTGTTCCCGTCCTCATTGATTTCTAAAATATTAAACATAGAGGTAAAGAGAGCTCATCGGCCCAGCTCCCAGCAGATGTGGGTGAAGGCCATCTGGTCCCACACTGGAACTGGAATCTAGAGCCAAGAGAATATGCTTGACTCCCTCCCTAGAGAAATCAACATCTGACAAACTTCCTGCAAATGGCTGGAAAGGAGCTGGGTGAGAAAGAGCTGCACTGACAAAAACTCCCGAAAAAGAGCCAGCGTAGACTTCACACATTCCGACAGGATCCTGCACTATCTCACCACCCGGCAGGGTGAAAGGACCAACAGCTGGACGATCAATCATTTTTTCCCTTATATATATATATAAGCATGGAACAACTTTTGGTTATCAGGTCTGTTTATTTAATTTGTCTCTTCTTTCTTTCGGGAATCAACAGCAAAATTTCTGTAGCTCCTATTCAGCTCTCTGAATGTATATAATTTCTCAAGAGCAATGGCCGAAGTTGCGGCCCTCCGCCCTCCCAACCTGCTTGTATTCATGCCATGTCTTTGACCGTTTTCAGACTAAGAGCAGGGCGCGCCCAGACAGCCCATGGCGGACCAGAACGAACAGGCAAAAGGGGTCTCCCTCCACGACCACGTGCTCCGGCCCCTTCCCACTGAAGATATACTGGAAGACAACAGGAGAATGCTGGCAGCGAGACAACGGCGGCAGCAAAGACAACTCACCAACACGATCCTCCTCAGATGTGAGAACAAGATCTAGAATGTTATCAGATAGTAAAAATGTCGGCTCCTTTACCCATTGGAAAAGCCCAAGTGATGAAAAACACTCTAAAAATTGCAGATCAATGGGCCGAGTGTAGCCAGCAATAAGATCTGAGGACCAGTCAATTGTTGGTAAATTAAAATCACCTGTGATGATCCTCTCCTTGCCAGGGCAAGGAGTTCAACAAGGATGTGTTTTCCAAGATTGCATAAGAAGAAGACCGATGAACAGCTACAATCCACAGATCATAATCAATCAAGTGCACTGCTACAACATTTGAAATGTGCACCTCAAACACTATGAACACAATGTCCTTATGCAGGTACAATAGAGATACATGCTTACGAGTTGTGCCATCTGTGTCTCCCCTAACAGAACTTTAGTTAGCAATGTCTATGAAGGGAGATGCAACATCAAGTAGCAACCACGTCTCACTGACAGCTAAAACCTCAAGATTCTGTTTCAAAAGCAATTTCAAAATAAAATCTATTTTATTTGATAGCAAGTTAACATCAACATGCCCCACTTTCAAGGTATTAAAATTGCTTGAAAAACTGCTAGAGCTTAGCGCAGATTAAAAATTTGCTCAGTGGCTTCACCATCCTGATCAGGAGCACCCCCGCCCTGGCCAGCCAGAACAGCACCACCGCCAGACGCAGCTACACCACGACCAGCATGAGCAACACCACTACCAGCAAAGGCAACACCACGACCAGCAAAGGAAACACCACGTCCAGCAAAGGCAACACCATGACCAGCAGAAGCAACACCACGTCCAGTAGAAGCAACCCTACCCCCAGCAGAAGCAGCAGCAGAACCACGACCAGCTGCAGCCGCACCACGACCAGATGCACCACGTGTCACCACCCTGGAGTTATTTCCCCGACCTGCACCTGGAGCGATGTCGGGCACCAGCAGCACCACAGGTTACAGCTGCCAAAGCCAAGCCTTCCCACGCCCCCCCCCCTCCGACGCCCACAGCAAGATCCACTTACTGAACAGCTCCTGGTGTTGTTTGTACGTCAGGTCCCTCTGGCTAAACACACTTTCGCATCCATCCATTCCTTTCAATTTTCTTGCATTCATCAGTAACTCACTCCTTACATTCTCATCATAAATCTTGGATCTGAACATTCCAATCTGTCCATTAACTCTAGTGACCTCCTGCAGGTCACATTCAGACCCAATCAGTCGCCTCACCACACCCCGAAACCCAGTCCTCACATCAGCTACACTCTCACCAAGGCCTCTCAAGATAACATTCTGCTTACGCTTCATCTGTTCCTGAACCTCACGACCTCTTTGACAACTTCATCAAGTTCAGCAGACTTGGCAAAGTGTCTTGGTGGAGCCCGCTCAGGAGCATGAGGCTTACTGCAGAACTTGGTGCAGTCTGTGTATTGCTCATTAGCATTCGAACATGTGCACATTAAACCCCCAACCGACACAACAAGTTGATTGAAAGCAGACTTACCCACTAAGGAGTCAATACTGCCCACAGAAGTTCTTTTGTCATGTTGACTACACCTGCACTGTATGCAATGGTAGGTAATAGCACATCCTCCATCTTTCAGAAACCCATCTATCCCACCTCGCTTTAGTCCAATGCACTCTGAGACGGGGTGAAAAAACCTACTACAGTCACGACAGTCAATGGAATCAACTGTCAGGCTGCATCCACAAAAAAGCACAGAGCTCCATATAATTGTCAGCATCATTACCAGCCCTATCTTCCACAAAACTGGCACCCCGAGCACCAGCAACAACCTGCCCACTCAGCACTCCAGACATACCGGAGCTGATGCTGTCGTCAAGTGCAACACCAAGTGAGTTAGGCAATGAATCTTCCCGGTTGCATCTATCGTCTTTTGGCAGGCAACTTGAGGTCCTTGATAGACCATCTTGGCTACAGCTCCGCTCAGCACGCCGCTGTATTCCAAGACTCTGGTCGCCATCTGGGTCGTTTTCACTCTTCTTTTCAATCTTGCTGAGACCTTTATTAAAAAACTTTCTCTTCAGCGGTTTGCCAAAGCGTTCCTTGTTTTCATGGTAAGGAAACAGATCTTTGGCTTGATGTTACCTGTTTCTCCAGTGCCGTAGAATGTGATCGGGTACTTCTTAGGAGGTTTGCCACATGGGTTTGACTGAAAAGGCTTCACTCTTCCAGGCCAATGAGGATGGCCCTTCACTTTGCCAAATATGAAGTCAAAGGGCCCGAATTTATGAATTCCTGCCATTTTCAAATTAGTTTACAGCAGCAGGTAAAAGTTCAGGGAGCTAATCATAATTTAGGCATTGGCTACAGATATACAGTTAGTATACCGCACGGGAACAAGCAATTTCTCGTGGTGAACCAGTTTGCAGCATAATGCAACTTGTGATCTCACCTTTGCATTTCACCTTTGCAGCCCCCCACAGCCCCGCCAACAGGGTACGCAGGCATGGGAGGCAGTACACCTCAGCGCGCCAGCAATCAAAATGAACAGCACTGTACAAGTACTGCAACAGGACGCTGGTCGGAATGCGCTCAATAGGTCCAAAGAGAACAAAACAATGAAGAGTCAACAACTGCACACAACCGTCGACAACACAAACAAAGCAACAACATCACATCAAATTTAGTCTAGCAAAACTCATACAACACTGCCCCCAATTCCTCCGCCAGGGCCCTCTTGAAGCCGCAAAGTGAATCACACAGCAACACATCAGCGGGCAGCCGGTTCCAAATCTGCACACAGCGAGAATAAAAGAATCTCCGTTTATAGTCAGTCTGACAGCGAGGAACCACCAGCTTGAAAGGATGCCCACGTGTGCCAACATCCGGAGCTCTCTCAAACAGAGCAGACAAACCTGAATCAACAGAACATTGAAAAATCTTCCAACACTTCACAAGATCAGAACGCAACAACCTCCCCCTCTCAGAAAACAACTGCATTGCTTTGAGCCGCTCACCATAATCCACTCCACCCAGCCCATCAATCTCCTTGGTCCACCTCCTCTGCACTGACTCCAATAGTCTCAGTTGGAGTCGGTGCAGTGATGTCAGACATATCATTTGTAAGTTTTAGTCCAACTCAAACTGTCTCGAATGTCAATATTGCTCTATTAGCAGTGAATAGATAGTTCATTAGGCTATGATGCTAGCACATTCAGTTAGTAATTGGTATGGGAACAATATTGATTACTGCTGATTTTAGTCAGGTACTGCAATTACTGCTACTGTAAATAACAGATGTATCACTGACTGAAGGTGCAGGTTGTTCAAGATAAACAAAACAAACCAATGTTACCTAGTATATAAATATATAATGAACAAATATTTGTCTAGTGAAGAGAATTATAATGCTTAATAGCAGTCTCCGATTCCAGCATCATATTCGTGTGGTGGCTGCAAAGGCTGGTGGGTTGGCCAACTGTTTGTTGAGATCAACTGTTAGCAGGTTGCGGGAATTTATGCTGTCCCTATACGTTTCGCATATTCGTCCCCTTATTGAGTATGCATCCTGCGTTTGGAACACAAGATATTGTGGGGACTCCAGGCTGCTGGAGTCTGTTCAGAGGAGATGGACTAAAAATATTGACGGACTTTCTGGCATGGACTATGGTGACCGTTTGAGGAGCCTGGATTTGTTTTCCATCGAGGGTCGACTTCTTAGGGCAGACCTGATCAAATATTGGAAAATTTTGCATGGAAACTCAGAGGATTTGCTAACTATGTTTTTTTTGGCTCCGAGAGTTGGTACTAGAGGTCATGGGCTGAAGCTGGCGTTTCCTCATCGCTCATCTGATGTCCGCAGTAGGTCCTTCAGTGTGAGATGTGTTGGTGTTTGGAATGACTTGCCTGCTGACATAGTGCAGTTGACAGATATTACTCGCTATAAGCAAGCCCTTGGTGATCTGATGTACAAGGAATTTTTAGATTTTGACTAGGCTGATGAAGTTTAATTTATTTGTAGGGATGTGTGTGTAAGCATGTATGTGAGTTTTTTTTTTCAGTCTATATGTATATGTGTGTATATATGTATGTGAATGTTTTATATTGTGACCAACAGAACTGCTGTATGATCAGTTGCCTGAAGCACAAATTTCCAGTTTTTTCCGCTCCATTGTTTTGACGGTCGTTGCAGTCTGGCGTGCTGTGGCATTTGTGCCTCCTGTCATGCTCTGCACTCTAGCCTTGCTGGGGTGAGGGGTGGTCTTGGGGCAACCAAGGTGAGAAACCAAGGTGGGAAGCACACAATAAATAAATATGCTACTAAACACTTCAGATTGAGTTCAGTATAAACCATGTAGCTAATATGATAAAGCTCTATTCAATGTTGTCAACAACCAGATTTATTTCTGATAATATATACTACTAATTTAGTATAGCATATGGTGAACCTGTAATGATATTTCCATCAGCAAAATATTATTGATACGACTGTAAACCAGGTACGTTGGGCCTCAGGTATTGTCATTGCACTCAGGGTTCAAAGGTATAATGCTACAATACCACCAGACTATCCATGACAATATTATGCTATTTGAGAAATATGATATTTTCTGAGATGTTCTATCTATGAATATATGGCACAATTAGGGAAATTATGCCATTTGTGGCAATGTGATAATTTTAGTGGTGATATGCTTTTGTCAAACAGCTGCTATGCTAGTCTGCCAATGTAATGACAGACCTGAACTGCTAACAAGGCTCCCTTACCAATGTAATGGCACTTCTGCACATATGCCAGCCTAACTATACATTCCAGACATTGTCAATGTAATGACAGGCCTGTTACACATGCAACAACTTACCTTGTCAGTATAATGATCAACAGATACAGATACAAGGCCGCATCCCCCAGAAAGGGGGGTGGCCAACGGCAAGGCGCACCTCACACCCTCACACTCACACAACTTAGCCCTTTTGTGCTAAAGGGTCCGGCCGGTAGCCCCTCAACTTACACTCTGGGTCCCGAATGCACCGAGGAACCGTCTTCAGCAGCAGGGCCCGACAGTTTTCACTGGTTTACCCCCACCGCGTCATAATGGCCGGGCCCCCCCCACCCACGACCATCCCGACAGCAGGATGCCAAGGGCGGGAAAGCACATCAGAGCAGCGTCAAAATCAACCATTCTCCACTCACGCCTGTGCATTGCACGCTCTCTCGCCACCTCCACATTCATGTCTCTTCTTCCCAACGCCTGCTTCAGACCATCCATCCACCCAAACTTAGGTCTACCTCTAGGCCTGCGACCACACGCCTCCGCATTCATCACCCTTTTCACCAATCTCCCTTCATCCATCCTCTCCAAGTGCCCGAACCATCTCAGTACACGCGTATTCACTCTGTTCTCCAACTTTTTCACCATCCCTGTTCTGATTCAAACCACGTCGTTGGTGATCCGGTCTTTCAACGTTACACCAGCCATGCTCCTCAAACACTTCATCTCAAAAACATTCAACCTTCTTCTCTCCTCTGCTCTCATCCCCCAAGCCTCAGCTCCGTAGAGTACAGTTTGGACAAAAACACCCTCATACAGCCCTCTCTTTGCTTCCATCCCCAACGTCCTACAGCTCATTACACTCTTCAGTGCACCCAACACTTTACATCCCTCCTTCACTCGCGCCTTCACTTCAGTTTCCACTAGTTCAGTTTTCTCTACATGGGAGCCCAGATACTTAAAACACTGAACTTCCTCCCAGAGCTCCCCATTTAGGGTGACACTAATTTTGCTTGCATTGACAGTCTTACCCACGTTCACTCAAAGCTTCCTCCTCTCACACACTCTACCAAACTCAGACACTAGCCTACATAGCTTCTCCTCCGAATCCGCAACCAGGGCCGTATCAGCAAATAGCAACTGGCTCAAC
>SDVV010032772.1:0-11383 GCA_016164225.1 Gammarus roeselii
CCTGCACAAGTTTTAGTTAGAAAAAATTGTGTGCAATCGGCCAACAGTACCGATACTTTTATTTGTTAACCTTGCAATGCTGGCTATTTGGGTGCAACAGCCTGCATCTTTCACTCCGGAACAAGGTCCATGAGGCTGCAATCCAATGCGCATCATTACGTAGTGCAATCTAGTACACTTCATTCACTAAGTAATGACAGAAGCAGGTGTACATTTGTGCAGTCTATTACGCATCATTCACTCAGTAATGACAGAAGCAGTTGTGCAGCTGGAGGGCCAATTGCAAATCATTCACTCCGAATAGCAGAAGCAATTACGCAGCTTAGTTCTCATTGCACATCATTTATTCAGTAATGGCAGAAGCAGCTGTGCAACAGGGATCTCTAATGCCCATCATTCCCTCGTTAATGATAGACGCAGTAGTGCAGCTGGGTCGTCCATTGCCCATCATTCACTTCAAGGGGTCAGCAACACTGCTCCAGTCCCCTCATCATCATCCTCTCTCGTCGCAATGATGTCGTGTCATTGCCAATCACTGTCCAGACTAATGACACCCGTCAATGTCGTGGCATTGGCAATCATTGTCCACTCCAGACTAATGACACCCGTCAATGTCGTGGCATTGGCAATCATTGTCCAGACCAATGACACCCGTCAATGTCGTGGCATTGGCAATCATTGTCAAGACTAATGACACCCGTCAATGTCGTGTCATTGGCAATCATTGTCCAGACTAATGACACCCGTCAATGTCGTGGCATTGGCAATCATTGCTGAGACTAATGACACCCGTCAATGTCGTGGCATTGCCAATCATTGTCCAGACTAATGGCACCCGTCAATGTCGTGGCATTGCCAATCATTGTCCAGACTAATGACACCCGTCAATGTCGTGGCATTGCCAATCATTGTCCAGACTAATGACACCCGTCAATGTCGTGGCATTGCCAATCATTGTCCAGACTAATGACGCTCGTCACAACCCTATCATGGAGTAGTTTAGCATGGATGACAAGCTAGCTCACAGATAGCAAGCCAGCTCACAGATGGCAAGCTAGCTCACAGATGGCAAGCCAGCTCACAGATGGCAAGCCAGCTCACAGATGGCAATCTAGCCATGCATGAGCAAAGCCTGTTTTGGGAGCGCTCGATATAACGACTATCAGTAAGCGAGACTAACTGAGGTATTGTAGACACTGTAAGCCCCGTGTAGTAGACACTATAAGTCCCGTGTTGTAGACACTGTAAGCCCCGTGTTGTAGACACTATAAGCCCCGTGTTGTAGACACTGTAAGCCCGGTGTTGTAGACACTATAAGCCCCGTGTTGTAGACACTGTAAGCCCCGTGTTGTAGACACTGTGCGCCCGTGTTGTATACACTGTAAGCCCCATGTTGTAGACACTGTAAGCCCCGTGTTGTAGACACTGTACGCCCCGTGAGTAACGCAACGATCACTGTTGCAGAGGGCACACTAACGAGGCATTCGATGATACCGTAATCTCAAGTGGCCTTGCCCAACTCATGTATGCAATGTACGCGTCAACGTTTCAACACCCTTAATTGAGAAATAAGATCGAACATATGCTGAGCATCAGCTTTTGTGACCTGTGTCATGTGCGATTATTTACGATATCTATCTACTTGTATACCTCACTTTCTGCGTAATATAGGTCACTTGTTTCTAGGGATTTATATGGATTATATGTCTGACCATTTGTTCTCTGTTTCGATCGAGTTCAATATACATCTAAACAAGCAGAAGGTAACTGAAGTTTTAGGCATAAGTTTTGAATCCCCATTATTTACGAACAGTGAAAGCCCTACTAAACTGCCATCAATATATAACTTTCCTCGTCAAGGCGGGCATCCTAGATCAGTCTTCTTGTCGAGTCATGATCGATGTCGCGGGTATGAAAAAGACCTCAAACTGGAGTGGCATGAACCAATCGGTAGGTGCGGTATTTTATTTGGCATAAGATCTACGTCTATCGGATAGTGCTCAACACGTCAACACAATTTGACACGGCATACTGTATATGGTACGATTAATTAGGCCCAGTACGTGTTATATTTAGTGTTGTTTATCTTTCTGTGTAAAGAGTAACTTCCGAACAGATTCGCATACTGTTCAGTCGGGGACAACTTTTCGAAGGGCCGCGATTAAGCAATATTTGTTTTGTCCGTATCAAAATATACAGGCATTAAAATATGTATATGAAAATGACATATACATTTGATTAATTGAACATGTTTGATCCATCACTCTAAAATCTTCTATGCATCAATGTGTTTCAAATACCTACATCAATGAGCAAAAACTGAGATTTCTGTGAGAAAAAAAAATCGTTGTAGTGGCCTTCTTCAAACTAAGTGATCCAACTTCTGATATTTGTCTTCTTGATTTCCCGTCCAACTGTTTGCGCTAACTTTCTGAAGAGGGCCAAGTCAGCAAACTTCTGACTTGGTATTCACGTCTGCCGAGGCGAGACCACTCTTACTGATACAGATAATGGTACCAAGCCGAATACCTCAAGAAGGGGGACCACTGTTACTGATACAGATAATGGCACCAAGCCGAATACCCCAGGAAGGGGGACCACTGTTACTGATACAGATAATGGTACCAAGCCGAATACCTCAAGAAGGGGGACCACTCTTACTGATACAGATAATGACACCAAGCCGAATACCCCAGGAAGGGGGACCACTGTTACTGATACAGATAATGGCACTGAGCCGAATACCCCAGGAAGAGGGACCACTGTTACTGATACAGATAATGGCACTGAGCCGAATACCCCAGGAAGGGGGACCACTGTTACTGATACAGATAATGGCACTAAGCCGAATACCCCAGGAAGGGGGACCACTGTTACTGATACAGATAATGGCACTCAGCCGAATACCCCAGGAAGGGGGACCACTGTTACTGATACAGATAATGGCACTAAGCCGAATACTCCAAAGGGGACCGCTGATACTGATACAAATAAGGGCACTAAGCCGAATACCCCAGGAAGGGGGACCACTGTTACTGATACAGATAATGGCACTGAGCCGAATACCCCAGGAAGGGGGACCACTGCTACTGATACAGATTATGGCACTAAGCCGAATACCCCAGGAAGGGGGACCACTGTTACTGATACAGATAATAGCACTAAGCCGAATACCCCAGGAAGGGGACCGCTGTTACTGATACAAATAAGGGCACTGAGCCGAATACCCCAGGAAGGGGACCGCTGTTACTGATACAGATAATATCACTAAGTCAAATACCCCTGGAAGGAGGTGGTCGATGGCAAAATGTCCTCTCATACACTGCGCTAGTGGGTCCGTGACACACTCTGGGTCATGAGTGCGGTCCAAGGTCAGTGTCAGCAGCAGGGCCCGGCATTGTTACTGATTCCCCTCTATGGCGTCAAAGTGATTGGGCCACCTCCACCCACGACCAACTCTTTTCTCAACGAAATGCCAAGAGCGGGAAACCACGTCAGGGCAGCGTCAATGAATCCACTTTCACAATCATTCTCCCTTAATGCCTATCCATTGCACGCTCTCCCGCCACCTCCACACTCATCTCTCTAAATCATAACGCGCGCTTCGCACCCTCTATCCCCCCAAACTTCGGTCTACCTCCTGACATACGTCTACTCATCTCTGTTTTAATCACCCTTATATCCAATCTCCCATAATCCATCCATACCAAGTGTCCGGACCATATCAAAACTTGCGAATCTACTCTGTCCTCCAACAAATCAATGACGTCGTTATTGATTTGTCTCGCAGTGTGACTAAAGTCAAGCTCCTCAAACATTTCATCTCAAAAACATTCATCCTCCTTCTCTCTTCTGTTCTCACTCGGCTCCGTAGGGCACAGTTGGAACAAACACCACCTCATACAACTAACTCTTTGCTTCCATCCCTAACATTCTACAGCTCATTACACTCTTCAGTGCACCCATCACATCCTTCCTTCACTCGCGACTGTACGTCAGTTTCCCCTAATGGGAGCCCGGGTACACAAAACCCTTATCTTCCTCCAATAACTGTCCAAAACTACGACACAGGCCAACAGAACTTCTCAAAATCCACTACTAGTCCCGTATCACTCACAAACAGTAATTGACTCAAGTGCCAACTACGTCAATTTGCTCTCAACAGCTCCAAGCTACGACCCAATACACTCGTGTTCACCCCTCTGTCAACTCCATCCCCGTAGAGATTGAACAGCCAGGGAGACATCACGCAGTCTTGTCTCAGTCCCACTTCCACAGTGGATCAAACACGCATCTCGCTCCCCGCTCTGACACATGCTCTGCTTCCAACATAGCTTTCAATAGATACTCGCTCACTCAACACAGACGCAACACCCTCCAGAGCGCTTCCCTGTCGACCCCGACGAAGGCTTTTTACAGATACACGATGGCCCAGAACACAACCTTTCCCTTTGCAAGGTACTTCTCAGAGAATTGTCTCACTGCAAAAGTCTGATCGTTTCACTCACTACCACTCCTGAAGCCACACTGTTCTTTGCCAACTGCACCATTCGTAGTCTCTAATCCTCTTGATTAGCAATCTCAGGCACAACTTACCGACAACACATGCGAGGAACAATGCAAGCTTCCAACAGTTTGAGTCAGTTTATTACAAAAATATTGTACAGTTAACCTGTTACGATTTCATTTTACAGTTATGACATGCTAGGGTAAAAATTTGAAGGTCTTATCTGAGTCAGTAAGAGCTTCACGGGTAACCTAATCCTAACGTACTAATTTATAAAATTTACCAAACCTTAAAATCATTAGGAGCAATAAAATAAACATATGCAGAGACAGATAAATACATGACACTTTTTGACACATGAGTGCTACACTCGTTCAAACCACTCATCGTCGATACAGGCATGAGTGCCGACACTCATTTAAACCACTCATCGTCGATACAGGCATGAGTGCTACACTCGTTCAAACCACTCATCGTCGATACAGGCAAGAGTGCCGACACTCGTTCAAACCACTCATCGTCGATACAGGCAAGAGTGCCTACACTCGTTCAAACCACTCATCGTCGATACAGGCAACTCATTTAAACCACTCATCGTCGATACAGGCATGAGTGCTACACTCGTTCAAACCACTCATCGTCGATACAAGCAAGAGTGCCGACACTCGTTCAAACCACTCATCGTCGATACAGGCAAGAGTGCCGACACTCGTTCAAACCACTCATCGTCGATACAGGCAAGAGTGCCGACACTCGTTCAAACCACTCATCGTCGATACAGGCATGAGTGCAGACACTCGTTCAAACCACTCATCGTCGATACAGGCAAGAATGCCGACACTCGTTCAAACCACTCATCGTCGATACAGGCAAGAGTGCCGAAACTCGTTTGAATCACTCATCGTCGATACAGGCAAGAGTGCCAACACTCGTTTAAACCACTCATCGTCGATACAGGCAAGAGAGCCGACACTCGTTTAAACCACTCCTCGTCGATACAGGCAAACTGTCACTCGTTCAAACCCCTACACGTCGATACAGGCGATTCAGGCAAAATTGCGAGGCTCGGTGTATCGAACATCACAGTTCAATAAATCGCGCCTGCTCGTGGCTTACGTCGGTTGTCATCATCACTGTTAATTGTTTTATGTCAAAAATTAATTAACGAAAAATTGTGATCCCCAATTGTTTAAATTAGAAAGACTGTCGCTCAGAAGGAAGATTATGGTTCAAAATTACAGAAAAATATTGCTTGCCTATAAACTCAGCTCTTATCAAGTTATGAAGTCAATTCTATAAAATAGAAGTTCGGTATCATTTACCCTCTTGGAAAAAAATATTGATCATTCAAGATCGGTTTGTGAAGGTCACGAAAGACACACACCGATTGTTTCATGAAAGCCACGGTCGCACATCAGGCAAAAGGCGTCTGTCAGTCATTATCATTCCTGAAGCACGTCTTTGAGGTCCACATCATTTTGAACAGCGTCACCGCAAGGGAGGAAACCACGAACAGAGGAGATGAGATGGGATACAGAGGTAGCGCAGGGCAGGGAACCATGAACAGAGGAGATGTAGTGGGAAACAGCGGTACCGCAGGGCAGGGAACCACGAACAGAGAAGATGTTTACAAGTGTTTACAAGTTTAAGAAGACACCAACAGGCCTATTGGCCCAAACTAGGTTGACTTTTGATAGCAAGAGGGTTAGTTCTGGAGTAAAACGTCTAAGAGGCCTATTGGCCCAAATAGGTTGCCTTTTGATAGCAAAAAGATTAGTTCTGAAGTAGAACGTCTAAGAGAGCTTCGTGTGCCATTTCTGTTTTCTTTATAACAACAGGAAAGGGAACGGCTTAGCTATTTAACGGCGATTTATGTAGAACTTATCGAGCCGCGACTTAAACGTTGCTGTCTACACCCTCCGCTGGAAGTTTGTTCCATTCTTCGACAATTCTATACGTGAAGAAATTGCGCGTGATGTCGAGTGAGAAACGTTTCCCAACGATTTTGTATCCATTGTTCCTAGTCACTCCGTTTGTATCTAGAGTGAGAAGGCTCGCTCGTTCGACGTTTTCCTCACCCTTCATAATCTTCCACACTTCTGTCATTTCGCCTCTGACTCGACGTTTCTCTAGCGAATAAAGATTGAATTCACGAAGCCTGTCTTCGTACAATTTATTCCGCAGCGAGGGGATGAGTTTGGTAGCTCTACGTTGAACCTTCTCAGGTTTAATAACGTTTTTTCTAAGGAATGGAGACCAGAATTGAACGGCATACTCGAGATGCTGTCTTACAAATGCATTAAATAACTTGAGCTTACTGTGTTGGTTTTTGTACAAGATAGTGCGGGATGTCATACTTAGCATTTTGTTGCCTTTCTTGGCAGCATCGTTACATTGCATGCTGCTTTTCAAGTCGTTACTATCGATGACACCTAAATCTCTTTCTTCGGTGACGGGAATGAGTATTTCTCCATACATTGAATATCCGTGTTTGAGGTTATGAGGATCTATGTGCAGAACTTTGCATTTGTCGACATTAAATTTCATTTGCCACTTTTCTGACCAATCAACAATTTTGTTCAAGTCTAGTTGGATCCGCTGACACTCTAGTTCAGTTTGCACTTTTCCTCCGATTTTTGTATCGTCTGCAAACTTGCTAATGTTTGAGAGTACGTTGCTATCGAGATCGTTGATGAATATTATAAAGAGAATTGGCCCTAACACGGATCCTTGAGGCGCGCCGCTTGTAACATTACCCAAGGGGGAGGAAGCTCCGTTAAGTGGTGGGGAACCGCGGTACCGCAGGGCAGGGAACCATTAACAGAGGAGATGTTGTTCGAAATAGCGGTACCCCAGAGCAGGGAACCATAAACAGAGGAGATGTGGTGACAAACAGAGGTACCGTAGGGCAGGGAGCCATGAACAGAGGAGATGTGATGGGCAGCAGCCGTACCGCAGGGCAGGGACCCATAAACAGAAGAGATGTGGAGGGAAACAGCTGTACCGCAGGGCAGGGAACAATGAACAGAACAGATGTGGCGGGAAACAGAGGTACCGCATGGCAATGAACCATGAACTGAGGAGATGTGGTGGGATACAGAAGTACCGCAGGGCAGAGAACCATGAACGGAGGAGATGAGGTGGGAAACAGCGGTACCGCAGAGCAGGGAACCATGAACAGAGGAGATGTGGTGGGAAACAGCTGTACCGCAGGGCACGGAACCATGAACAGAGGAGATGTGGTAGGGAACAGTGGTACCGCAGGGCAGGGAACCATGAACAGAGGAGATGCGGTGGGATACAGAGGTACCACAGGGCAGAAAACCATGAACAGTGGAGATGTTATTGGAAACAACGGTACCGCATTGCAGGGAGCCATGAACAGAGGAGATGTGGTAGCAAACAGTGGTACCACATTGCAGGGAACCATGAACAGAGGAGATGTGGTGGGATGCAGCGGTACCACAGGGCAGGAAACCCTGAACAGTGGAGATGTGATTGGAAACATCGGTACCGCATTGCATGGAAACATGAACAGAGGAGATGTGATTGGAAACAGTAATACCGCATTGCAGGGAACCATGAACAGAGGAGATGTGATTGGAAACATTGGTACCGCATTGCATGGAACCATGAACAGAAGAGATGTGATTGGAAACATCGGTACCGCATTGCATGGAACCATGAACAGAGGAGATGTGGTGGCAAACATCGGTACCGCATTGCATGGAACCATGAACAGAGGAGATGTGGTGGCAAACAGAGGTACCGCATTGCAGGGAACCATGAACAGAGGAGATGTGGTGGCAAACAGTGGTACCGCATTGCAGGGAACCATGAACAGAGGAGATGTGGTGGCAAACAGAGGTACCGCGTTGCAGGGAACCATGAACAGAGGAGATGTGGTGGCAAACAGTGGTACCGCATTGCAGGGAACCATGAACAGAGCAGATGTGGTGGCAAACAGAGGTACCGCATTGCAGGGAACCATGAACAGAGGAGATGTGGTGGCAAACAGTGGTACCGCATTGCAGGGAACCATAAACAGAGGACACGTGGTGGCAAACAGTGGTACCGCATTGCAGGGAACCATGAACAGAGGAGACGTGGTGGCAAACAGTGGTACCGCATTGCAGGGAACCATGAACAGAGGAGCTGTGTTTGAAGAGACTCAACAAGTGAGCACGAGACTAAAGTAAGCTAAACTCACATGAATAAAACAAAGAGAAGTCTTTGATATTAACGAAATAGTGATGTATTGAACTGATTCCTCATAGCTGTACTATCAAAAATCACATTTATATATGTTTGTATACTGTTCACATTGAACTACGCAGGTCTCGTATATCTGTGCCGTATCAGCATGACTTGCCCTCCTTCACAAAACTCATGCGGCCTTGGAGCGCCTTTCCAGCCAGCCATCATGTTTCGAACAGCGTTTTTTATCACACAAGGTCAAGTTAACAGAAGATATACGGCCAGTCTGAACTGAAATTCGATATTTATGGTCATAGCGAGTGTCTTAGCTCATATTACTGGACGAAAATGTAGTGAGGATGGGGTATGATATCCACTCATGGCCAGAGGAATGGCGTGGGCTTCAATCAACACAAGAAGTTAGTATGTGTTGATACGCAGTACATACATACACTTTTTGATGAAGAGCTCGGGAGAAATTACACTTTGGATGTAAATGGCTTAAATCACCTCAATGAATCACTTTAATTTCCCATGAACAAATTTTGATAATAATCATAATCTTCGATTTTATCATGCAGCATTTGTACTTTCAATGTACAAACTGTAAAACATTTTTCCTACGACCTAACCGTGTCATATATGCCAATACTGACACCTGACAATAAATGGTACCACTTTGACCAAGCCGCGTGATATACACTAACACTGACACCTGTCATTAAATGGTACCAGATTGACCTAACCGCGTGATATATACCAATACTGACACCTGATAATAAATGGTACCACATTGACCTAACCGCATGATATACACTAACACTAACACCTGACATTAAATGGTACTGCAAAGCCGAGAAAAATCACGGTTACTGGTTGCAGGAAGATCTTCACCGGCATTGGGACGAGAGTGAGAAATTGTGAACATCTGCCGGAGGAAGTTCTCGATAAATGCCGAGGTGTGATGATACTATGTCAGATGTATTCAAATGTTGATGATATTGTCATGAAAGAAAACAAGACGATGAGGACAACTAATCAAATGCCCCGGTATTTCTCGACTTGGGCCCCCGCTGCTCTTCTCCTGATCTTGGTCTATTTCTTCTTAAGTGCCAAAAGTGCTTCACTCAGCCATCCATCAAGCTGAGAGGTAGCCCACCTGGGCCCCGTGATCTAATTCACTTCACCAAAGAGGAAGAGAGGAGTACACCACAAATAGGTCTGATTTATTATGATGAAGGTAAGGAGGTGCGACGCTCTATATTAGGCTCGGCAGGATATTGCTGTAGGGAACTGTAGGAGACTTATACAACAGTCTTAGTATTCTGCTAAACCACGTGACTGGCGTAGTGCTTATCACCTTATTGTCGTAATCACGTGACTGGCGTAGCGCTTATCACCTTATTGTCGTAATCACGTGACTGGCGTAGCGCTTATCACCTTATTGTCGTAATCACGTGACTGTTGTAGCGCTTATCACCTTACTGTCGTGATCACGTGACTGTTGTAGCGCTTATCACCTTATTGTCATAATCACGTGACTGGCGTAGCGCTTATCACCTTATTGTCGTAATCACGTGACTGTTGTAGCGCTTATCACCTTATTGTCGTAATCACGTGACTGTTGTAGCGCTTATCACCTTACTGTCGTAATTACGTGACTGGCGTAACGCTTATCACCTTATTGTCGTTATCACGTGACTCGCGTAATGTTTATCTACGTATTCTCATTATTATTGCATGATACATACCATCATATGGTTACTTAAAATGGAATGATGTAACATATAATTTCAGGAATTCTGCCTGTACCTTACATATAGTGTAGCTGATATGTTAATACCAAGTTATCTTTCTAGCAGAAGCACCATATGGGCCTAGTAGATGACATTGAATGTATTTTTATGACGATCATTAGGCAATTCGATTTTATTCAGGTAAAGCGTTTTATAAATTTTCATATTGTTTGTTCTCAGTTGAGCGCCACATTTATTAGATATCCAATACACACATTGCACAGATTTAACTCAAGCGCCTAATATGACTTCCGTTTCATAATTCAGAGTTATTAAAGACCTAAATATCTTAAATTAATTGTGCGCAAGGAATCTGTCTTTTAAGAAGCACTGCAGGACTGTCATCAACATATTAACAGAGAGACACCCTTTAATACTCTTAAATGATCTCGAATGCGGCCTTATTACCCGAGTGTTTCAATGAAACTCAAGATATTGCTGGACATTGGAGTATATTGCGACTTGCCTTTGGAGTGTATGTAAAAAATATTTATTTCTCAGAAATAAAAAAAATTAAGTTGGAGCGGTACGGGAGCAACCAGCGACGCGTATCGACTCTGATCGCCGGGGTTTTGTCGATCCTCAATCACGGCATTAAATGGGTCGTTGTTTCCCATTTTGAACACATTTACCGACCGTTAGCGTATCCGTTTTTTTCATGAAATTAAGAATATTATCAATGTCCATATTCGCAAACACGTTTTTGAAATTTAACACTGTTTTGACAATAAAATGATCTAGCATATTATGTGTTAGGGCTTCAAATTGATTTGGTTTATTTTTGATACAGGAAGCAATCACTTTGGGATGAATCATTGCTTGGTACAAGTCGCGGCTCTATGTGAAAAAACGTGCGCACGGAATAACCTAAACGGTACATATA
>SDVV010032773.1:0-11383 GCA_016164225.1 Gammarus roeselii
AACACCTAATACAACTATAACCCCTAAAACAACTAGAACAACTAAAACAACTAAATCAACTATAACACCTAAAACACTAAAACAACTCAAACAACTAACACTAAACACCTAGAACAACTAAAACACATAAAACAACTAATACACCTATAACAACTAGAACAACTAAAACAACTAAAACAACTAAAACCCCTGAAACAACTAGAACACCCAAAACAACTAAAACACCTACAACAACTAATACACCTAGAACAACTATAGCACCTAAAACAACTAAAACACCTGAAACAACTAAAACACCTGAAACAACTAGAACACCTATAACAACTAGAATACCTATAACACCTAAAACACCTAAAACAACTATATTACCTAAAACAACTACAACAACTAAAACAACCAAAACAAACATAACACCTACAACAACTAAAACACCCATAACAACTACAACACCTAAAACAACTAAACATCAATTCCAACTAAAAAAAACACCTAAATCACCTGAAACACATAAACAGCCTAAAACACATTCAACACCTAGAACACCCTAAAACACCTAAGACATCTACAACATCTAGAACACCTAAACCAACTGAAACACCTACAACAATAAAACATCTTAAACAACTAAAACACCTGTAACACATAAACAACTATAACAATTAAAACAACTGAAACACCTAAAACAACTAAAATAACTATAACAACTAGAACAACTAGAACAACTAAAACAACTATAACATCTATAACACCTATAACAACTAAAACACCTAAAACAACTGAAACACCTAGAACAAATAAAACAACTATAACAACTAGAACAGCTAGAAAAACCAAAACACATATAACAACTATAACAACTAAAACCACTAAAACAATTATAGCAACTAAAACAACTAAAACAACTAAACAACTAAAACAACTTGAACATCTAAGCAACTAAAACAACTATAACACCTAAAATTACTTAAACAACTAAACAACTATAACATCTAAACACCTAAAACAACTAAAACAAATAAAACAACTAAAACAACAAAAACAACTAAACAACTAAACAACTAATCAACTATAACAATTAGAACAACTAAAACAACTTGAATAACTAAAACAACTAATACAACTAGATCAACTACAACAACTAAAACAACTAAAACAACTAAAACAACTAAAACAACTAAAACAACTAGATAAACCAAAACACCTATAACGCCTACAACACCTAAAACAACTAAAACAACTAAAACACCTAAACCAACATCAAACTCCTATAACACCTATAACACCTACAACACCTAAAACAACAAAAACACCTAAAACAACAAAAAACACCTACAACAATTAAAACACTTTAAACACCAAAAACAACTAAAACAACTAGAAACAACTAGAACACCTAAACAACTAAAATATCTAAAAAAACGTTAACAACTAAAACCACTAAAACAACTATAACAACTAAACACCTTAAACAATTAGAACACCTAGCAACACCTAAAACACCTAAAACACCTATAACATCTAAAACACCTATAACATCTGCAACAACTATAACACCTAAAACAATTACAACAACTAAAATAACTATAACAACTAAACAACTATAAGTACTAAACAACTAAAACAACTAAAACAATCAAAACAACTAAAACAACTAAAACAACTCAAACAACTAAAACAACTAAAACCCACACAACAACTATAACAAATAAAACAACTAGAACACCTTAAACAACCAAACAACTTTTACAACTGCAACAACTAAAACAACTGAAACAACTATAACAACTAAAACAACTAAAACAACTGAAACAACTAGAACAACTAAATCAACTAAAACACCTAAAACAACTAGAACACCTAAACACCTAAAACAACTAAAACACCTAAATAACCTAAAACACCTACAACACCTATAACAACTAGAACACCTAAAACAATTAGAACACCTAGAAAAAACTAAACACCTATAACACCCATAACACCTATAACACCTAGAACACCTAGAACACCTTAACACATAAAACCACTAAAACAACTATAGCAACAAATTAACTATAACAACTAAAACAAATAAAACAACTATATTAATCAAACAACTAAAACAACTAAAACAACTAAAACAACTATACAACTAAAACAACTAGAACAACTAAAACAACTAGAACAACTAAAACAACTATAACAACTAAAACCACTAAAACACCTATAAACAACTACAACAACTAAAACAACTAGAAACAACTAAAACACCTACAACACATAGAACACCTAAAACACCTATAACACCTAAAACACCTTAACACCTAAAACAACTAAAAAACTATAACAATTAAACAACTAAAACAACTAGAACAACTAAAACAACTAAAACAACTAGAACAACTAAAAACCACAATAACAACTAGAACAACTAAAAACCACAATAACAACTAAACAACTCAAACACCTAGAACAAATAAAACACTTATAAACAACTAGAACACCTAAAACAAATAGAACACCTAAAATAACTAGAACACCTAAAACAAAACTAAAACACCTAGAACAACTAAAACACCTATAACATCTAAAACCCCTAAAATAACTATAACACCTATAACACCTAAAACAACTAAAACAACTTAAACAACTATAACAACTATAACACCTAAAACATTCAAAACACCCATAACAACTAGAATACCTAAAAAACTAAAACGCCTAAAACACCTATAACACCTATAGCACATAAAACAATTGAAACAACCAAACCAACTTAAACACATAAAACACATAAAACACATGAAAAACCAAAACAGCCTAAAACACCTGAAACACATAAACACCTAAAACACCCATAACACTTAAAACACCTATAACACCTCAAACACTTAAAATACCTAAAACACTTCAAACATCAAACAACTATAACACCTAAAACACCAAAAAAACAACTACAACACCTAGAACAACTAGAACACCTATAACAACTGAACACCTAATACAACTATAACCCCTAAAACAACTAGAACAACTAAAACAACTAAATCAACTTTAACACCTAAAACACTAAAACAACTCAAACAACTTAAACTAAACACCTAGAACAACTAAAACACATAAAACAACTAATACACCTATAACAACTAGAACAACTAAACAACTAAAACCCCTGAAACAACTAAAACACCCAAAACAACTAAAAAAAACACAACAACTAAAACCCCTATAAACAACTATAGCACCTAAAACAACTAAAACACCTGAAACAACTAAAACACCTGAAACAACTAGAACACCTTTAACAACTAGAACACCTATAACACCTAAAACACCTAAAACAACTATATTACCTAAAACAACTAAAATAACCAAAACAACCCTAACACCTAAAACAAATAAAACACCCATAACAACTACAACACCTAATAAAACTAAACATTCATTCCAACTAAAAAAAAAACACCTAAATCACCTGAAACACATAAACAGCCTAAAACACATTCAACACCTAGAACACCTAAAACACCTAAAACATCTACAACATCTAGAACACCTAAAACAACTAAAACACCTACAACAATAAAACATCTTAAACAACTAAAACACCTATAACACATAAACAACTATAACAACTAAAACAAATGAAACACCTAAAACAACTAAAATAACTATAACAACTAGAACAACTAGAACAACTAAAACAACTAAAACAATTACAACAACTAAATCACCTAGAACAACTATAATAACTATAACAACTATAACAACTAAAACAACTGAAACAACGATAACAACTATAACACCTAAAAAACTATAACACCTAAAACACCTAGAACACCTAGAACACCTATAACACCTAAAAACACCTAAAACACATAAAAACAACTATAACACCTAAAACAACTACAACAACTGAAACAACTATAACAACTAAAACAACGAAAACAACTAAAACAACTAGAACAACTAACAACTAAGACAACTAAAATATTTAAAACAACTATAGCAACTATAACAACTAAAACAACTAAAACACCTACAACAACTAGAACGACTAAAACAACTAGAACACCTATAACAACCAAAACAACTATAACAACTAAAACTTCTAAAACAAATAGAACAACTAGTACAACTACTACAACTAGAACAACTATAACAACTAAAACAACTAGAACAACTAAAACAATTAAAACAACTAACACAACTACAATCGATAAAACACCTAAAATTACTAAAACACCTGAAACAACTAAAACACCTAAAACAACTTGAACACCTATAACAACTTAAACACCTAAAACAAATAAAACACATAAAACAACTTGAACACATACAACAACTATAACAACTAAAACAACTAGAACACCTAGAAAAACCAAAACATCTTTAACAACTAGAACAACTAAAACAACTAAAACAATATAGCAACTAAAACACCTAAAACAACTATAACAACTACAACAACTAAAACACCTAAAACAAATAAAACACCTATAACAACTAAAACACCTATAACAACTAGAACACATAAAACAACTAGAACTCCTAAACAACTAAAACACCCTGAACAACTAGAACACCTGAAAACAATTAAAACACCTACAACAACTAATACACCTATAACAACTATAACACCTGATACAACTAAAACACCTATAACAACTAAAACACATATAAAACCTAAAACAACTATAAACCCTAAAACACCTACAACATCTAAAACAACTATAACACCTAAAACAACTATAATAACTATACCAACTAAAACAACTAGAACAACTAAAACAACAATAACAACTATAACACCTAAACAACTAAAACACCTATAACACCTATAACACCTTATAACACCTAGAACACCCATAATACCTATAACAACTAAAACACCTAAAACAACTACAACAATTAAAACAACTAAAAAAACTATAACAACTAAAACAACTAAACAACTAAAACAACTATAACAACTAAACAACTAAAGCAATTAAAACAAGTAAAACAAGTAAAACAACTAAAACAACTGAAACACCTACAACAACTACAAAAACTATAACAACTGGAACACCTATAACAACCAAAACAACAATAACTACTAAAATAATTATAACAAATAAAACAACTAGAACAACTATAACAACTAAAACAACTGAAACATCTAAAACAACTAGAACAACTAAAACAACTAAAACAACTAAAACAACTATAACAACTAAAACACCTAAAACAACTAAAACACCTACAACTACTAAAACACCGAAAACACCTACAACACATATAACACCTAAACAACTAAAACACCTAAACCAACTAGAACACATGAAACACCTACAACACCTGAAACACCCAAAACACCTATAACACGTACAACACTTAGAACACCTAAAACACCTAAAGTCCTACAACAACTAAAACAACAAGAACACCTAGAACAACCAAAACAACTATAACAACTAAAACAACTACAACAACTGAAACAATTATAACAACTAAAACAACTAAAATAAATAAAACAACTAAAACACATAAACCAACTTAAACACATATAACACCTACAACACCTGAAACACCTAAAACACATATAACTTGTACAACACCTTGAACACCTAAAACACCTAAAGTCCTAAAACGAATAAAACACATAGAACACCTAAAACAACTAAATCACATAGAACAACTAAATACCTATAACAACTAAAACACCTATAACATCTAAAAAAACTAAAACAACTAGAACACCTACAGCAACTAAAACAACTAAAACAACTAGAACACCTTAACCAACCAAAACAACTATAACAACTATAACAACTAAAACATCTATAACACCTATAACAACTAGAACAACTAGAACAACTACAACAACTAAAACAAATAAAACAACTAGAACAACTAAAACAACTAAAGCAATTAAAGCAACTAAATAAACTAAAACAATTAAACAACTAAAACACCTACAAGAACTAAAACAACTAGAACACCTATAACAACCAAACAACTATAACAACTAAAACAGCTAAAACAACTAACACAAATAAAACAACTAGAACAACTTGAACAACTATAACAACTAACACATCTATAACAACAAAAACCACTATAACAACTAAAACAACCAAAACAACTATAACACTTAATACACTAAAACAACTCAAACAACTAAAACACCTAAAACATCTAAACAACTAAACAACTAAAACACCTAGAACAACTAGAACACATAAAACAACTAATACACCTATAACAACTAGAACAACTAAACAATTAAAACAACTACAACAACTAAAACAACTAAAACAACTACAACAACTAAAAAACAACTAAAATAACTAAATCAACTAATACAACTAAAACAACTATAACAACTAAAACAACTAGAACAATTAAAACAACTAAAACAACTAAAACCACTATAACAACTGAAACAACTAAAACAACTAAAACAACTGGAACAACTAAAACGACTAAAACAACTAAAACAACAAAAACACCTATAACAACTAAAACAACTAAAACAACTGAAACAACTAAACTACTACAACAACTAAATCACGTAAAACAACTATAATAACTATAACAACTATAACAACTAAAACAACTGAAACAACTATAACAACTATAACACCTAAAAAACTAAAAAAAACTAAAACACCTAAAACACCTATAAGACCTAAAACCTAAAACACCTAAAACAACTTTAACACCTTAAACAACTACAACAATTGAAACAACTAAAACAACTAGAACAACGAAAACAACTCAAACAACTAAAACCACTAAACAAGTAAGACAACTAAAACAATTAAAACAACTAAAACAACTATAACAACCAAAACAACTAGAACACCTACAACAACTATAACAACTAAAACAACTGGAACACCTATAACAACCATAACCACTATAACACCAAAAACCACTGGAACAAATAAAACAACTAGAACAACTAGAACAACTATAACAACTGAAACAACTAAAACCACTAAAACAATTAAAACAACTAAAACAACTACAATAGATAAAACACCTAAAATTACTAAACCACCTGCAACAACTAAACACCTATAACAACTTGAACCCCTATAACAACTTAAACATCTAAAACAATTAAAACACCTAAAACAACTTGAACACCTACAACAACTATAACAACAAAAACCACTAGAACACCTAGAAAAACCAAAACAACTATAACAACTAAAACAACTAAAACAACTATTACAATTATAACAACTAAAACAACTAGAACAACTGAAACAACTAAAAACTAAAACAACTAAAACAACTATAACAACTAAAACAACTATAACACCTATAACAACTAAAACAACTAAACAATGTAACAAATAAAACACCTATAACAACTATAACAACTACAACAAATAAAACACCTAGAACAAACAAAACACATTTAACAACTAAAACACCTATAACAACTAGAACACATAAAACAACTAGAACACCTAAAACAACTAAAACACCTTGAACAACTAGAACACCTAAAAAACAACTAAACACCTACAACAACTAAAACACCTATAAAAACTAAAACACCCGAAACAACTAAAACACCTATAACAACTAAATACCTATAACACCTAAAACAACTACAACACCTTAAACACTTAAAACATCTAAAACACCTCAAACACCTTATCACCTAGAACAACTAAAACACTTAAAACAACTTAAACACCTTAAACAACTAAAACACCTAAAACAACTAAAGCAATTAAAAACAAGTAAAACAAATAAAACAACTAAAACAACTAAAACACCTACAACAACTACAACAACTAAAACAACTAAAACACCTATAACAACCAAAACAACTATAACTACTAAAATAACTATAACAAATAAAACAACTAAAACAACTAGAACAACTAAAACAACTAAAACATCTAAAACAAATAAAAACAACTAAAACAACTAGAACAAATAAAACAACTAAAACAACTATTACAACTAAAACAACTAAACACCTTAAACAACTTAAACACCCATAACAACCTAACCACATAAAACATCTAAAACACATAAAACAACTAAAACAACTAAACAACTATAACAACTAAACACCTATAACAACTAAAACACCTAGAACAACTAAAAACCTAAAACACCTACAACACCTATAACACCTAAAACAACTAAAACACATGAAGCAACTAAAACAGATAAAACACCTACACCACCTGAAACACCTAAAACCCTATAACACGTACAACACCTAGAACACCTAAAACACAATAAGTCCTTAAACAACTAAAACAACATGAACACCTAGAACAACCAAAACAACTATAACAACTAAAACAACTAAAACAACTAAAACAATTATATCAACTAAAGCAACTATAACAACTTAAATAACTAAAACAACTAGAATAACTATAACAACTAAAACACGTACAACAACTAAAACAACTAAATTAACTATAACAACTAAAACACCTAAAACAACTAAATCACCTAAAATAACTAAAACACCTAAAACACCTACAGCACCTATAACACCTAAAACAACAAAAACACCTAAACACACTAAAACACATAGAACACCTAGAACACCTGAAACACCTAGAACACATGTAACACGTACAACACCTAGAACACCTATAACACCTAAAGTCCTAATACAAATAAAACACCTAGAACACCTAAACAACTAAATCACCTAGAACAACTAAAACACATATAACAACTAAAACACCTACAACAATTAAAACACCTACAACACCAATAACATCTAAAACATCTAGAAACAACTAGAACACCCGAAACAACTAAATAACAAAACAAAAAAGAACAACTAAAATCACTAGGACAACTATAACAACTAAAACACCTAAAACAACTAATAACAACTAAAACAACCAAAATAACTAGAACAACTACAACAACTTAAACAACTAAAACAACTATAACAACTAAAACAACTAAAACATCTAAAACAACTACAACAACTATAACAACTAAAACAACTAAAACAACTAAAACAACTAAACAACTAAAACAACTACAACAACTATATCACCTAAAACAACTAAAACAACTTAAACAAGTATAACAACTAAAACAACTACAACAACTAGAACAACAATAACAGCTAGAACACCTATAACAACTAAAACAACTGGAACCTCTAAAACAACTAAAACAACTAAAACAACTAAAACATTTAAAACTGCTATAACAACTATAACACCTAATGCAACTAAAACACCTAGAACACATAAAACAACTAAACACCTAAAACAACTACAACAACTTAAACAAGTATAACAACTAAAGCAACTAAAACAACTAAAACAACTAAAACAACTACAACAACTAAATCACCAAAACAACTACAACAACTATATCACCTAAACAACTAAAACAACTTTAACAGGTATAACAACTAAAACAACTAGAACAACTAAAACAACTATAACAACTATAACACCTACAGTATAACAACTGAAACAACTGAAACCCCTAAAACAACTAAAACAACAACAACAACTATAACAACTAAAAAAAAACAAGAAACAACTATAACAACTAAAACAACTACAACAACTATATCACCTAAAACAACTAAAACAACTTAAACAAGTATTACAAGTATAACAAGTTAAACAAGTAAAACCACTTAAACATCTACAACAACTAAAACAACTGAAACAACTGAAACAACTACAACAACTAAAACAACCAAAACAACTAAAACAACATAAACAACTAAAACAATTGAAACAACTAAAACAACTAAACCACTAAAACAACTACAACAACTAAAACAATTAAAACAACTAAACCAACTATAACAACTGAAACAACTAAAACAACTGAAACAACTATAACAACTAAAACAACTGAAACAACTGAAACAACTAAAACAACTAAAACACCTAAAACACCTATATCAACTACAACAACTAAAACAACTAAAACACCTATAAACAACTAAACGACTAAAACAACTAAGAACAACTAAAACACCTAAAACACCTAGAAAACCTAAAACACCTATAACACCTAGAACACCTTAACACCTTAAACAGCTAAAACAACTATAACAATTAAACAACAAAATCAACTAAAACAACTAAAACAACTAAAACAACTAAAACAACTAAAACAACTAAAACAACTAAAGAACTATAACAACTAAAACAACTAAAACACCTAAAACAAGTAAAACACTTAGAACAACTAGAACACCTGCAACAACTAGAACAACTAAAACAACTATAACACCTAGAACAACTAAAACACATAAAACAGCTACAAAACCTAAAACAACCGGAACAACTAAAACAACTACAACAACTAAAACACCTATAACAACTAAAAAAAGTATAACAAGTAAAACAAGTATAACAACCAAAACAACTAAATCAATTTAAACAACTAATCGACTATAACAACTAAAACAACTATAACAACTATAAGAAGTAAAACAACTAAACAACTAGAAACAACTATAACAACTAAAACAACTAAAAACAACTAAAACAACTATAACAACTATAACAACTATAACAACTAAAACACTTAGAACAACTATAGCACCTTAAACAACTAAAACACCTGAAGCAACTAAAACACCTGAAACAACTAAAACACCTATAACAACTAAAACACATACAACACCTAAAACACATAAAACAACTATATTACCTTAGACAACCACAACAACTAAAACAACTACAATAACCATAACACCTAAAACACATACAACAACTATATTACCTAAAACAACTACAAAAACTAACACAACCACAACAACCATAACACCTAAAACAACTATAACACCCAAAACAACTACAACACCTAAACAGCTAAACACCGAGAACACCTTCAACACCTATAACACCTAAAACAGTTAAAACACCTAAACCAACTAAACACATAAAACACCTAAATCACCTGAAACACATAAACAGCCTATAACACCTTCAACACATAAAACACCAATAACACCTAAACATCTAAAACATCTAAAACCCCTAAACACCTACACACCTAAAAACAACTATAACACCTACAACAATCAAAACACCTTAAACAACTAAAACGCCTAAAACACATAAACAACTATAACAACTATAACAACTATAACAACTAAAACACCTAAAACAACTTTAATAACTATAACAACTAAAACAACAACAACAACTTGAATAACTTTAACAACTATAACACCTAAAACAACTAAAACACCAAAAATTCCTTAAACACCTATAACATTTATAACACCTAAAACACCTACAACAACTAAAACACCTAGAAACAACTACATTAACTAAAACAACTAGAACAAGTAAAACAACTTAAACAACTATTACACCTAAAACACCTATAACACATAGAACACCAAAAAAAAAAACTATATTATCCAAAACAACTA
>SDVV010032774.1:0-11383 GCA_016164225.1 Gammarus roeselii
AGGATAGTTGAATCAACGCGAAATAGTTGAATCAACGCAAGGATAGTTGAATCAACGCGAGGATAGTTGAATCAGCGCGAGGATAGTTGAATCAACGCGAGGATAGTTGAATCAACGCGAGGATAGTTGAATCATCGCGAGGATAGTTGAATCAACGCGAGGATAGTTGAATCAGCGCGAGGATAGTTGAATCAGCGCGAGGATAGTTGAATCAGCGCAAGGATAATTGAATCAGCGCGATGATAGTTGAATCAGCGCGAGGATAGCTGAATCATCGCGAGGATAGTTCAATCAACGCGAGGATAGTTGAATCATCGCGAGGATAGTTGAATCAACGCGAGGATAGTTGAATCAACGCGAGGATAGTTGAATCAACGCGAGGATAGTTGAATCAACGCGAGGTGGTTTTCTCATTCCCCTACACGCAATTTCTCATGGACACACCGTCAAAAATCATTGATTTGCCACCCGCGATCAATCTTTCGAAAATGCATCTGTTGTCAAAGTTTTCCAGTTCAAATTGAACCGTACATAAGGTTTGCCTCACCGCAGACTTTCCCGCAATGAAGAGTCCGCCAACGATGGGGTGTTGGAGCTCAGGCGTCACTAGTCTGGTTACCATAAATCGTAGGACGATTTTGAAAACCAACCTTTTCGTGCAATAAATTAGAAAGGCTATACATGGATTCATGCGCTTAATATAAAATTGACATTAAAATAGTATCAATTGTTCATGGTAATGTAAATTGTCAAAATTATTAATATGTGTTTTTCCTAGTTGGGAACTGATTATAAACGCATTCTTTTAATTGCGGCTCGTGTCAATGAATGCTTGAGGAGCAGTTGGCATGGCAACAACCATCGACGCTGGCAACCGTCATTTCTTAGGTTGCAGTGACGTTGGCATGCAGCGCCGTATAGATGCCGATATTGGAACGCAAATGCGTTGGATCAAAAACCTGTCATGTGTCCTGTGCAAGTCGATATTGGCAGTGTGCTAACAAGTGTTCTGTGCAAGTGTCCTGTGCAAGTCGATATTGGCAGTGTCGGCTAACATAGATACAAATAGAATAATAAAATAATTAATTCGCAATGCTTGATATAGGTTTATATCTTTGTTAGAATTGCTAAGCCCGGCAGTCATTTACAAAAGTTAAAAAGACGATTTGGTAACCTATCTATCGCAATAATAGTCATACGCACCGGAAATTGTTAGTGCAAAAATTGACTGCCATAACTGAATGTATTCAATCCCTCACGTATTCAGTCCCTCATTGATTAAATTGCAATTTTCCGTCCCTCGCTACTGTAATCAGTAAACTTAATCCAGCCAGGATTTCATAAGAATAATCAGAATCTACTGATTTTATCCGTCTATGCAGTCTAACACTGATTTAATCAGTGTATTCAGTCTGACACTGATTCAATCAGTGTATTCAGTCTGACACTGCTTAATCAGCATATGCTGTCTGACACTGATTTAATCAGTATATGCAGTCTGACACTGATTTAATCAGTATATGCAGTCTGACACTGATTTAATAAGTATATGCAGTCTAACACTGATTTATTTAGTGTATTCAGTCTGACACTGATTTAATCAGTGTATTCAGTCTGACACTGATTTAATCAGTGTATTCAGTCTGACACTGGTTTAATCAGTATATGCAGTCTGACACTGATTTAATCAGTAAATGCAGTCTGACACTGATTTCATTAGTATATGCAGTCTAACACTGATTTAATCAGTATAAGCAGTCTGACACTGATTTAATTAGTGTATTCAGTTTGACACTGATTTAATCAGTGTATTCAGTCTGACACTGATTAATCAGTATATGCCGTATGACACTGATTTATTCTGTGTATGCAGTCTGACACTGATTTAATCAGTGTATTCAGTCTGGCACTGATTTAGTCAGTGTACTCATTCTGACACTGATTTAATCAGTGTAATCAGTTTGACACTGATTTAATCAAAATATTCAGACTGACACTGATTCAATTAGTGTATTCAGTCTGACACTGATTTAATCAGTGTATTCAGTCTGGCACTGATTTAATCAATATGCAGTCTGACACTGATTTGATAAGTATATGCATCTGACACTGATTTAATCAGTATATGAAGTCTGACATTGATCTAATCAGTATATGCAGTCTGACACTGATTTAATCAGTAAATGCAGTCTGACACTGATTTAATCAGTATATGCAGTCTGACACTGATTAAATCAGTATATGCAGTCTGACACTGATTAAATCAGTATATCCAGTCTGACACTGATTCATCAGTATGTGCAGTCTGACACTGATTAATCAGTATGTGCAGTCTGACACTGATTTAATCAGTATATGCAGTCTGACACTGATTTAATCAGTATATGCAGTCTGACACTGATTTAATCAGTATATTCAATCCCTCACTCTTTGGTTCAGTATATTCAATACTCCACTGATCCAAACAGTATATTCAGTTCCTAATGGAAACCCCATTCCCCATTCACAGGGGGACAACAACATGAAGCGCACTTGCATGCGAAAGCGAGTATTCAGAAGTGAATACTTGACTTATCAACAATTAACAGGATTCTATTAATATTTGGGACCTGTAGATTCTGTTTTATTTCTGAACAAGCTGAGAGTATTTGTTTGAAAATTAAAGCAAGCAAAATATCTCTCACTGCAGTTTTGGAACCAGGAAGCAGCCTTAGATGAAGGCGTGACAAAAGCGTGATACTTTTCCCAAGTAACCATACATGCTCCCATCACGAAAATAACATGATGTAAAGTTCCTCCCGTGGTCGATTTAAGATAATCATAGAATGCATAAAAATGTGAAAAAAATACCATCACTTACACAAAAAGGAAGAGACCTTTTTTAAGTACTATGATATTCATATTTTGAATAAGAATTCAATTGAAATGTACATAATTTATAAATGAATATGCACTCAACCCTCGCAGAACGCTATTGGTAAAAATTGTGAAGATGGTTCTCAGCCCTATTGGAAAACTACCGCGTTAAATCATAAGATTTATTGTTAAAACAATTTTCTAACCCGTGAAAAGTAACCGTACTTGGCAAGTGACCATTATGGTTATGTTTGATTACTATTCACAATAACGACAAATGTTTTGTTTCGTCGAGTTACATTATGGCTTTACGAGAATTATGACTGTAAGAGAATTATGGTTATAAGATATTTATGACTATAAGAAAATTATGTCTATAAGAGAATTATGACTATAAGAGAATTATGGCTATAAGAGAATTATGGCTATAAGAGAATTATAACTTTACGAGAATTATGACTATACGCGAATAATGGCTATAAGGGATTTATGACTAAAAGGGAATTATGAGTATAAGAGATATATGGCTCAAAGAGAATTATGACTATAAGAAATGATGGCTATAAGAGAATTATGGTTATAAGAGAATTATGACTATAAGAGAAATATGGCTATAAGAGAATTATGGCTAAAAGGGAATTATGGCCATAAGAGAATTATGGTTATGAGAGAATTATAGCTATAAGAAATAAAAGGGACGGCTAACAAGTTGAAAAGATGCTTTAAGAACAATTTGAAAAATTATGATATCGTGCAATTCAGTTTTGAAAAGCAAAACATTTACGCGTCAATGAACTGAATAGAAATGTTGTTAGAAATAATGAGATGTGGAACTAAACCCCGCCACGGGATAAGTGGGCCGAAAAAAATATGTTTCGCTATTAGCGTCGGAGAGAAAGATTGAAGGAAAGAAAGGCAATTAAGAGTATAAGAAGCTTGCGCTATGGATACAGAATGGAGGACGAAAAATGGGGCTTGGAAATAAGCCAAACGCTAATAGAAAACGGGAAAAGCGTTGCAATGAGAGGTAGCGTGAGATAAATTGTCTTTATGACCAGCGAGACAAAAAGCTGCCTAATAGACGGTTGTTTAGACGCTTGAACAGTTTGGGTAAAGTTTCCTAGAGTTGGAGAGCGACTGTAATAGGAAACAATTAAGATTCAAATGTAAACTACCTCTGATTTTATTCATAATATCCAAAGTTGGTGTGAAATACCATATACAATAACCAGTTTTATTAGGATCTGTTCACAGTAAATTATGGCAACAACCAATACATGACCAGGGTAGAGAGAATGATTAAGACCCTCTCATTAATTATGGCAACAACCAATACATGACCAGGGTAGAGAGAATGATTATGATCCTGTCATTAATAATTATGGCAACAACCAATACATGACCAGGGTACAGAGAATGATTATGACCCTGTCATTTTTATTTTTGCGCGTAACAGAAACAAAGTATTTGCTGAACACCTTGTTCAACCGATTCGTTTCGGCTGATTTGCTATTTTTTTCATGAATTTACAGAGACTTGTTTCAGCAATAGCCCCGCAATTATGAGGAGCGACGAAGTTATTTCCCAGTTTCTGCAATTATTTCCTTAGCTTCCATAACTTCGTAAGCTTTCGGCCGAGTTTCTCAGAAAAAGATGTTTATCACCAGCTTGACCTCAACTTGTCGAATAAAAGGCCAATAACCTGAATTTTCCGCTATGAAAAATCTAAGGTGTGGCTTGTATTCCTCTGCAACTATTTCCCTGGCTATGACAATTTCCGAAATTTTCTTATGAACGACTCCAATACATTGTTTTTACCTTAGGTGAATTTTATTTTTTTGAAATAATAGAAACTTCGTTTTATGTTCATCAATAGTCCTCTTCCATTGAAAACTCTTTTTTTCAAAGACTTCCAACTGTCTCAAGTTTAAACAAAATTCCCAAATTAATTACCAATTTTTCGACTAGAATATTGTTTATGTCGCAAGTGTCATAACTTAATTAAATTTTATAGAAATGTCATTTTTTTACATGCTTACTTACATGCAGCAAAGAAAAGCTGCACAAATATAAGGCCAAACACTAAGTTTGTCGCCCAATAGGTAAGGAGGAATGTGAATTATCTGGAATACAATAATTGGATATAAAAATGTTAGGACAGAAATGTGAAGCAATAAAATGTCACTTTTCTGATTGTTGAAGTTATTCGTTCAGTAAAAGAAAGTACAAATGTACGAGGTCCTCTTGATGTCACTTGTAGAGACATTGTCTGCTCTCATTCAGAGGCGTTCCCAGGCCCTGATTGATCCCACAGTTTCAGTGCATTCATTGTCAGTGTCGATGGTCGAAGCCCCAGAGTACGGTGGACTGTCTAAGATCTTTGAGCTCGTGTTGCCCACCTAGAGAAATAACACTGGAACAAATGGAATGAGGGCAGACAATGTTTGGGGAAACAGTTTCTGCATCTGGCTAACGATCTTGTTGGCAGAGGTAGGGCAATTGCAATACATTTGTTTACTGCAGTTCATTCTTAGATAGGACGAAGGGACTATCGAAAGGATTATCGACGACACCTTGATTAGCATTAATAAGGCACGAACAATCAGGTAAGTTGTAAGGCCTATCTAGTTTTATATCGCGAAGTAAATATTCTATGAGTTATAAAACTATAAACCGTTAAATCTGTATAAATTGAAAACGTTAACACTTGAAACCATCACACCTTTAAACCTTCAAAACTTTATAGGTAATCACACGAATGTCGTAAAACTGAAGTTGTCGTACTCAGCTAGCCTATAACCGTTGGTTTTCGTTGACCAATCTTTATTCGCAAGGTATTCTTCGATATTGCGCCATCAAAATTCCACTGGGTTCGGAAAACATTCATTTTTCCCGTACGACACCCTCAGCCGAAGGACACTCGTTGGACCACCACAGCAGTATGAAAATCGTGAAACCATCTCAGACATATGACTATCGCAGGACTACCTCATCCGAACGACAAACGTGGAACTACCTTAACCTTGCGGTATACTCGTGGGAGTACCTCACCCTGCGACAGTCGTGGGAGCACCTGAGCCGTACTACTATACCTCACCCGTGCGACAGTCGTGGAAGTACCTGAGCCGTACTACTATGCCTCACCCTGCGACAGTCGTGGGAGTACCTGAGCCGTACTACTATACCTCACCCGTGCGACAGTCGTGGGAGTACCTGAGCCGTACTACTATACCTCACCCGTGCGACAGTCGTGGGAGTACCTGAGCCGTACTACTATACCTCACCCGTGCGACAGTCGTGGGAGTACCTGAGCCGTACTACTATACCTCACCCGTGCGACAGTCGTGGGAGTACCTGAGCCGTACTACTATACCTCACCCGTGCAACAGTCGTGGGAGTACCTGAGCCGTACTACTTTCGAGTAATCACCCAAAATTTCATTCCGACGTGAATTCATTTGGAAGAGTGGACTATTTGACGTAACTAATGCATTGTGTAAGGGAATTCAAGTTGTTTGATTGATATGTTTTCACACAACCTTTGATGGTATTTAGACTATAAAACCGATTAATATATTAAGCTTGCCAAATTCTCCAGCATTATTGTACAAATAATTAATAATTGTGACGTGTGAATAACGCACGTGACTTGATTTTTCAAAACATTATGGCAAAAAAAAAATCGGGGTGTTGCTTTCGTTTGATGAACGAAATATTATTTCTCTCCTTTGATTGAAACATTAAGAGTCCTCATTGATTCCGCATGTCTTGTGTTTGTGATCGTTCAATCAACTTATGAATAGCTTTAAATATTTCATAGCTTATCGCATCTAAGATATTATAATTGTCCCTAATGGATCAGAACATTGATAATCGATCTTTGCATCTCTGGATTACTGAAGAGAGCATGTTGTGTATCTGAACTATAATTAGAAAGAATGGGACAGAAAAGTAATGAAAATATCTTTACCAAACCTGTGCAGTCATATTAAAATGCTCTTCCTTCATATTTTAAAGTGACCTTTCTTTCCTTCGCTTTTACCCATTTACTGTACATATAGTGTTTGTAAATTAATATTTAAGCTTCCCGTAGACGTCTATAAGATTTATAAATCATCTGTTTAAAATGTTGTTCGGCGGATGGAGCTCTGTTGAGACCTTTAGGAGTAATCCTAAAGCATATTGTTATTTACAATTCGTCGCACGTCAATCGAAGAAAGGGCGTTACTCATATTAATATTATTGTTGCAACACATTCGTGTTTTATTATCTGGTATATTTTCACGGAGAGAAATATTCTCGAACACAGGAGAGCGCTCGTTTAATCCTTGCCTGAAAAGCATAAAAGTTAGATGTTTGTTCGCGATGGAAAATTTCACGTATAGCATTGCTAATGACTTTAGTCGTGCTGCAATAAACAAATTGAACGGCATTTCCAGATGGCAAGTACCGTCAATAATACGCAACAGACGGAAATTAAATGAAATTGCGTTTGATCATTTGACAAGTGATTTCATTCCGATAGTGTCTGTGGAGTCCGCAATTGTGTTAATCATTGGTGTTGTGGAATTGAAGTAGTGTAAATGCATCAAAAATTGCAAGTCTGTAGGATGATTTTGTGATTAATAATAATATAAAATCCTTGCAAGGTCAATAAAATAATTTAATATAATTGCCAATTTTCAACTGATTAGTTACCAAGAAAGATGTATCACAGCAATAATTGAAAAAAAATCTGCCAATATACGTGGTACGTTAACCAATAAAACAACGTTTGCATTCATGATTTAAAAGTGATTTGTTGGAACCCTTTACAGAGATAAATTTAGAACTTTGCTAAATTTAATAAGAAAAACTAGTTTCAGAATATACCTTTTCTGATAAGGATAATCAAGCCATTTATCACGCACATATTTGGTCCTGCATGTCAGCTGCCAAAGGCTGTCCACTACCAGGTAAACAGCACCAATAATGAGCAAGATAGGTAAGTCTGTCATGGGTTTCAGTCAGTAGCAGCATTACAAAATCAGTACCCGAATAAAACATGGGCGTTCAGGCTTCATTTAACTTGTGGTCTACATTGACGCTGAATGGAACATTCTCCTGCCGAGGGCGCTTTTCTTGTGGCCAGGAAGCCTTCTTTGCCTTGATCGGTCTTTTCGTGGACGGCAACAACGCGGCTCGTAGGTGTGGGCTGCGTGAGATTAGGCAACAACACAGCTCGTAAATCTGGGCTGAGTGAGATTAGGCAACAACGCGGCTCGTAAGTCTGGGCCACGTGAGATTAGGCAACAACGCGGCTCGTAAGTCTCGGCCGCGTGAGATTAGGCAGCAATGCAACTCGTAAGTCTGGGCCGAGTGAGATTAGGCAACAAAGAGGCTCGTAAGTCTGGGCCGAGTGAGATTAGGCAACAACGCGGCTCGTAAGTCTGGGCCTTGTGAGATTAGTCAACAAGGCGGCTCGTAAGTCTGGGCCTTGTGAGATTAGGCAACAACGCGGCTCGTAAGTCTGGGCCGCGTGAGGTTAGGCAACAACGCGGCTCGTAAGTCTGGGCCGCGTGAGGTTAGGCAACAACGTGAAAAACTTGAAGCTGAGGAAACCACTGGGAATTGAAGCGCCAGATAATAGCCCTGCATATCTACATATCCCGACGGTAAAGATATTCCTTCATTAAGACTCTAGGCATTGATGTGTATGAATTTGCTTGCAACTCACATCCTTACTGGTTGGATATCGAAAGGTCTGTCATGCATTTTTTTAACGCATTGTACTTTTATTATTCGGACAAAGGCAACAGATGGATAATTTACCCGCTATCAAATATTGCCTCTCCTAAACTCATTCAATCATTATTATTTTATTTCTAGCTACAGAAATTTTGTTAAGGCAGATATCTAACAAATTTTTATTTAAAATTTATGAAATCATTCAATTAAATTCGAACTCGCTTCAAGCCAACCAGATGATGCTATCCAAGGCAAATCAAATGACAAATATCATTCAAGGAACTCGACACAATAAAATATCTTAATAGTATACGTACTTCAAAATTAATAAAGCTTTGCAGTTCAGATTTCAAGAACAGCCAACATTTTTTTCCTCCATGTGGACTATCGGAAGTAGATCGTTACAGTTGATATATTTCACTGTTTCCTTTTCTCTGTTTCTCTTTGATCATCGGCCCGTCAGTAGCTCTGAACTGCTACACTGTAACAGTCTCAATAAAGGAAGAAGAGGGAATGGGTGGTTTCTTGACTACTTGTTGCCGTTGATGGCGAGAATATTGTAATGTAACGAACAATAACGAAGTTAAAGATCATCAGTCAACGCAATATTTTATCCCTTAAATATTATGTTCGATCATCGTAAGTAACCCTGATAATTATTTTCGATCATTGTAAGTAACCCTGATAATTATGTACGATCTTCGTAAGTAACCATGATAATTATTTTCGATCATTGTAAGTAACCCTGATAATTATGTTCGATCATCGTAAGTAACCCTGATAATTATTTTCGATCATTGTAAGTAACCCTGATAATTATGTTCGATCATCGTAAGTAACCCTGATAATTATTTTCGATCATTGTAAGTAACCCTGATAATTATGTTCGATCATTTTTAGTAACCCTGATAGTGACAAATGTCAATAGAATTTCGTCACTTCTATGTTGACAATTTTGTACAAATGCTCAGCAAATGGAGATGTAGCGGAAACAGGTCTCACAGTCAAGATCTGAGGCTGTGCTCGGCCCTTTAAAAGGTGCACAAGAGCAGTTGATAAATTACAATCTGATTAGAAGAAACTTATCCGAACGTACCGAGTTCGACTGAGTGAAGTGATAAAAGTTCTAGGTAATATGTATCATTGAATCAACACTCACTGCGTCAGTTGGTTTTTGCCAGCTGTACGCTTCTGCCAATAACACACCAAGCCCCGTACTTGCAAAGAGACTTATCACTGAATCAACACTCACTGCGTCAGTTGGTTTTTGCCAGCTGGCACGCTTCTGTAAATAACACACCAAGCCCCGTACTTGCAAGGAGACTTATCATTGAATCAACACTCACTGCGTCAGTTGGTGTTTGCCAGCTGGCACGCTTCTGCAAATAACACACCAAGCCCCATACTTGCAAAGAGACTGCTCACGCTAAAGTCGAAGTCCTGCCATTTGGCTGAATCCCTAACATGAATTAAAATTTATCTATGGTAAAAAAAATCGTGAACAAATTTACAGAGTCAGCGGAAGATTTCATTCCATTGTACGAGCTCTAATTAAATGACCGATGAAACAAAAATTATCAACATCATATCCAGAAGTGAATTGACTCATTCCCTTCTATCAGGGACATAGAATTGGCTTTGTGAGGGATTCGAAAGCAATGTATCTGAGAGACCAGCTCTTCACCAGCATCTCAGCAGCACAAAGGGCGCGGCTCACACCAACATGATGTCAGAGATACAAAGGGTGCTGCTCGCAGTGCATCATGGCTTTGAGACACCAACTATAAAACGTTTGTAGTACAAAAGGGGTGGGAAGGACTATGACGTATCTGTGAGACACCAACAATATAGTCTCAGCGACCCAATGGTGCGGCACAAAGTTTTTCATGTTTCTCAGGCACCAAAAATATGTTCCCGGCAGCACAAAGGATGCGGCTCAGAGTGCGTAATGGCTCTGAGATAACAGAAAACATAATTTCAACAGCATGAAGAGCGTGTCTCAGAGGGCGTCATGTCTCAGAGATACCAACGATATGACGACGGCAGCACATAGAGGGAGGGTGTGGCTCAAAGAGCTCCACGTCTCTAAGGCACCAATAATGTAATTTAATTTCAGTAACACAAAGGGTGGGCCACTGATGCACCATGTCAAAGGTACAAGCAATTAAACTCATTAGCACAAAAGGAGCGGCGCTGAAATTCCAACGTCTCTGAGACACCATCATAAACACAAATGAGAGCTGAAATAAAATAGACCTAGATAAATCGAATGTCTTATCAATGACCCAACTCGAGGTTTTATAATCGACGTATATGTTATTTCTGAGCTTCTTGATTTGTATATACAAATATAGCTCAATTACACCGACAGTGAACGGATAATAGCAGTGATCTATCAACAAAAATAATATAATCCATCTACTACGTAGCAATAAAACCTTGCAATCACATCGCTCTTCTCAGATGGTCGGAGTTTACCTACTACACGACACCAACCGGTGTTATTTGTTGGGTTGTGAAAGAATATTTTAACGTTCTTCCCCAAGCGTCAAAAAATCCTTCTCCGCCGCCTTTCATCTCAACTTCGCTCAAACTTGCAGTTATTTTGAGGCGCCCTCAGAATATCAATAAAAACACTTCAAAGAACAGACGGAATATCTTCAGCTGATCTTCTTACACGTTCGTTTCCATTGTCCTCTGCGGAAGGGAAACTTATGCCTGGGATATCAGTTAAAAATCTACGGAACAGGTTCCATTATTCTTATTTCAATTGATGTATATCTCGTACAGTAGTATATATA
>SDVV010032775.1:0-11382 GCA_016164225.1 Gammarus roeselii
CTTCCTGCTCCTCTGTGAGATCTGTATCATCGTCGTGAGGTGTCTTCCTGTTTCTCCGTGAGATCTCTATCATCGTTGTGAGGTGTCTTCCTGTTTCTCCGTGAGATCTGTATCATCGTCATGTGGTGTCTTCCTGTTTCTCCGTGAGATCTGTATCATCATCGTGAGGTGCCTTCCTGTTTCTTCGTGAGATCTGTATAATCGTCGTGTGGTGTCTTCATGTTTCTCCGTGAGATCTGTATCATCGTCGTGAGGTGTCTTCCTGCTCCTCTGTGAGATCTGTATCATCGTCGTGAGGTGTTTTCCTGTTTCTCCGTGAGATCTCTATCATCGTTGTGAGGTGTCTTCCTGTTTCTCCGTGAGATCTGTATCATCGTCATGAGGTGGCTTCCTGTTTCTCCGTGAGATCTGTATCATCGTCGTGCGGTGTCTTCTTGTTTCTCCGTGAGATCTGTATCATCGTCGTGAGATGTCTTCCTGTTTCTCCGTGAGATCTGCATCATCGTTGTGAGGCGCCTTCCTGTTAATGCGTGAGATCTGTATCATCGTCGTGAGGTGTTTTCCTGTTTCTCCGTGAGATCTGTATCATCGTCGTGAGGTGTCTTCCTGTTTCTTCGTAAGATCTGTATCATCGTCGTGAGGTGTCTTCCTGTTTTTCCGTGAAATCTGTATCATCGTTGTGAGGTGTCGTCCTGTTTCTCCATGAGATCTGTATTATCGTTGTAAGGTGTCTTCCTGTTTCTCCGTGAGATCTGTATAATCGTCGTGAGGTGTCTTCCTGCTCGTCCGTGAGATCTGTATCATCGTCGTGAGGTGTCTTCCTATTTCTCCGTGAGACCTGTATCCTCGTCATGAGGTGTCTTCCTGTTTCTCCGTGAGATCTGTATCATCGTCGTGTGGTGTCTTCATGTTTCTCCGTGAGATCTGTATCGTCGTCGTGAGGTGTCTTTCTGTTTCTCCGTGAGATCTGTATCATCGTTGTGAGGTGTCTTCCTGTCTCCCCGTGAGATCTGTATCATCGTCATGAGGGGTATTCCTGTTTCTTCGTGAGATCTGCATCATCGTTTCTCCTTGAGATCTGTATCATCGTCGTGAGGTGTCTTCCTGTTTCTCCGTGAGATCTGTATCATCGTTGCGAGGTGTCTTCTTGTTTCTCCGTGAGATCTGTATCATCGTCATGAGGGTCTTTCTGTTTCGCCGTGAGACCTGCATCATTGTCGTGATGTGTCTTCCTGTTTCTCCGTGAGATCTGTATCATCGTCTTGAGGTGTCTTCCTGTTTCTCCGTGAGATCTGTATCATCGTTGCGAGGTGTCTTCCTGTTTCCCCGTGAGATCTGTATCATCGTTGTGGGGTGTCTTCCTGTTTCTCTGTGAGATCTGTATCATCGTCGCGAGGTGTCTTCCTGTTTCTCCGTAAGATCTGTATCATCGTCGTGAGGTTTCTTCCTGTTTCTCCAAGAGATCTGTATCATCATCGTGAGATGTCATCCTGTTTCTCCGTGAGATATGTATAATCGTTTTGAGCCGTCTTCCTGTTAATTTGTGAGATCTGTATCATCGTCGTGAGGTGTCTTCCTGTTTCTCCGTGAGATCTGTATCATCGTTGCAAGGTGTCTTCTTGTTTCTCCGTCAGATCTGAATCATCGTCGTGAGAGCCTTTCTGTTTCACCGTGAGATCTGTATCATCGTTGCGAGGTGCCTTCCTGTTTCTCCGTGAGATCTGTATCATCGTTGTGGGGTGTCTTCCTGTTTCTCCATGAGGTCTGTATCATCGTCGTGAGGTGTCTTCCTGTTTCTCCGTAAAATCTGTATCATCGTCGTGAGGTTTCTTCCTGTTTCTCCAAGAGATCTGTATCATCATCGTGTGATGTCTTCTTGTTTCTCCGTGAGATATGTATCATCGTTGTGAGGCGTCTTCCTATTTATCCGTGAGATCTGTATCCTCGTCGTGAGGTGTTTCCTGTTTCTCCGTGAGATCTGTATCATCGTCATGAGGTGTCTTCCTGTTTCTCTGTGAGATCTGTATCATCGTCGTGCGGTGTCTTCTTGTTTCTCCGTGAGATATGTATCATCGTTGTGAGGCGTCTTCCTGTTAATGCATGAGATCTGTATCATCGTAGTAAGGTGTTTTCCTGTTTCTCCTTGAGATCTGTATCATCGTCGTCAGGTGTCTTCCTGTTTCTTCGTGAGATCTGTATCATCGTCGTGAGGTGTCTTCCTGTGTCTCCGTGAGATCTGTATCATCCATCGTCGTGAGGTATCTTCCTGTTCCTCCGTGAGATATGTATCATCGTTGTGAGGCGCCTTCCTATTTATCCGTGAGATCTGTATCATCGTCGTGAGGTGTCTTCCAGTTTCTCTGTGAGATCTGTTTCATCGTCGTAAGGTGTCTTCCTGTTTCTCCGTGAGATCTGTATCATCGTCGTGAGGGTCTTTCTGTTTCGCCGTGAGACGTGCATCATTGTCGTGATGTGTCTTCCTGTTTCTCCGTGAGATCTGTGTCATCGTCGTGAGGTGTCTTCCTGTTTCTCCGTGAGATCTGTATTATCGTTGCGAGGTGTCTTCCTGTTTCCCCGTGAGATCTGTATCATCGTTGTGGGGTGTCTTCCTGTTTTTCCGTGAGATCTGTATCATCGTCGTAAGGTTTCTTCCTGTTTCTCCAAGAGATCTGTATCATCGTCGTGAGATGTCTTCCTGTTTCTCCGTGAGATACGTATAATCGTTGCAAGCCGTCTTCCTGTTTATCCGTGTGATCTGGATCATCGTCGTGAGGTGTCTTCCTGTTCCTCTGTGAGATCTGTATCATCGTTGCGATGTGTCTTCTTGTTTCTCCGTCAGATCTGTATCATAGTCGTGAGGGTCTTTCTGTTTCACCGTGAGATCTGTATCATCGTCATGAGGTTTCTTCCTCTTTCTCCAAGAGATCTGTATCATCGTCATGAGGTTTCTTCCTGTTTCTCCAAGAGATCTGTATCATCGTCGTGAGGATCTTTCTGTTTCACCGTGAGATCTGTATCATCGTTGCGAGGTGCCTTCCTGTTTCTCCGTGAGATCTGTATCATCGTCGTGAGGTGTCTTCCTGTTTCTCCGTAAGATCTGTATCATCGTCATGAGGTTTCTTCCTGTTTCTCCAAGAGATCTGTATCATCGTCGTGAGATGTCTTCCTGTTTCTCCGTGAGATATGTATCATCGTTGTGAGGCGTCTTCCTATTTATCCGTGAGATCTGTTTCCTCGTCGTGATGTGTTTTCTTGTTTCTTCGTGAGATCTGTATCATCGTCATGAGGTGTCTTCCTGTTTCTCTGTGAGATCTGTATCATCGTCGTGCGGTGTCTTTTTGTTTCTCCGTGAGATCTGTATCATTGTCGTGAGATGTCTTCCTGTTTCTCCGTGAGATCTGCATCATCGTTGTGAGGCGTCTTCCTGTTGATGCGTGAGATCTGTATTATCATCGTGAGGTGTTTTCCTGTTTCTCCTTGAGATCTGTATCATCGTCGTGAGGTGTCTTCCTGTTTCTTCGTGAGATCTGTATCATCGTCGTGAGGTGTCTTCCTGTTTCTCCGGGAGATCTGTGTCATCCATCGTCGTGAGATGTCTTCCTGTTCCTCCGTGAGATCTGTATCCTCGTCGTGAGGTGTCTGCCTGTTTCTCCGTGAGATCTGTATCATCGCCGTGAGGTGTCTTCCTGTTTCTCCGTAAAATCTGTATCATCGTCGTTAGATGTCTTCCTGTTTTTCCGTGAGATCTGTATCATAGTCGTGGGTGTCTTCCTGTTTCTCCGTGAGATCTGTTTCATCGTCGTGAGGTGGCTTCCTGTTTCTCCGTGAGATCTGTATTATTGTCGTGGGTGTCTTCTTGTTTCTCCGTAAGATCTGTTTCATCGTCGTGAGGTGTCTTCCTGTTCCTCCGGGAGATCTGTATCATCGTCGTGAGGTGTCTTCCTGTTTCTCCGTGAGATCTGTATCATCGTCGTGAAGTGCCTTCCAGTTTCTCCGTGAGATCTGTATCATCGTCGGTAGGTGACTTCCTGTTTCTCCGTGAGATCTGTATCATCGTCGTGAGGTGTCTTCCAGTTTTTCCGTGAGATCTGTATCATCGTCTAGGTGTCTTCCTGTTTCTCCGTGAGATCTGTTTCATCGTCGTGAGGTGTCTTCCTGTTTCTCCGTGAGATCTGTATCATCGTCGTGGGTGTCTTCCTGTTTCTCCGTGAGATCTGTTTCATCGTCGTGAGGTGTCTTCCTGTTTCTCCGTGAGATCTGTATCATCGTCGTGAGGTGTCTTCCTGTGTCTCCGTGAGATCTGTATCATCGTTGGTAGGTGTCTTCCTGTTTCTCCGTGAGATCTGTATCATCGTCGTGAGGTGTCTTCCTGTTTCTCCGTGAGATCTGTATCATCGTCGTGAGGTGTCTTCCAGTTTCTCCGTGAGATCTGTATCATCGTCGTGAGGTGTCTTCCTGTTCCTCCGTGAGATGTGTTTCATTGTCGTGAGGTGTCTTCCTGTTTCTCCGTGAGATGTGTATCATCGTCGTGAGGTGTCTTCCAGTTTCTCCGTGAGATCTGTATCATCGTCCTGAGGTGTTTTCCTGTTTCTTCGTGAGATCTGTATCATTGTCGTGAGGTGTCTTCCTGTTTCTTCGTGAGATCTGTATCATCGTCGTGAGGTGTCTTCCTGTTCCTCCGTGAGATGTGTATCATTGTCGTGAGGTGTCTTCCTGTTTCTCCGTGAGATGTGTATTATCGTCGTGAGGTGTCTTCCAGTTTCTCCGTGAGATCTGTATCATCGTCTGTAGGTGTCTTCCTGTTTCTCCGTGAGACCTGTATCATCGTCCTGAAGTGTTTTCCTGTTTTTTCGTGAGATCTGTATCATTGTCGTGAGGTGTCTTCCTGTTTCTTCGTGAGATCTGTATCATCGTCGTGAGGTGTCTTCCTGTTTCTCCGTGAGATCTGTATCATCGTCATGAGGTTCTTCCTGTTTCTCCGTGAGATCCGTATCATCGCCACGAGGAGTCTTCCTGTTTTTCCGTGAGATCTGTATCATCGTCGGTAGGTGTCTTCCTGCTTCGCCGTGTAAGCTGGGTTAGAGTCCCAAGGTTTACAAGTGTGTTCCTGCATCTCCGTCTGATCTGGGTCATCGTGTCCAGATGCTTTCCCGTGTGTCCGTGTGACCAAGGTCATCGTCACGAGGTGTCTTCCTGCAGCTCCGTGGTGTGAACTGAGTCATCGTCGTGAGGTGTCTTCCTGTTTCTTCGGGAGATCTGTGTCATCCATCGTCGTGAGGTGTCTTCCTGTTCCTCCGTGAGATCTGTATCCTCGTCGTGAGGTGTCTGCCTGTTTCTCCGTGAGATCTGTATCATCGTCGTGAGGTGTTTTCCTGTTTCTCCGTGAGATCTGTATCATCGTCGTGAGGTGTCTTCCTGTTTCTCCGTGAGATCTGTATCATCGTCGTGAGGTGTCTTCCTGTTTCTCCGTGAGATCTGTATCATCGTCGAGAGGTGTCTTCCAGTTTCTCCGTGAGATCTGTATCATCGTCGTGAGGTGTCTTCCTGTTCCTCCGTGAGATCTGTATCATTGTCGTGAGGTGTCTTCCTGTTTCTCCGTGAGATCTGTATCATCGTCGTGAGGTGTCTTCCTGTTTCTCCGTGAGATCTGTATCATCGTCGTGAGGTGTTTTCCTGTTTCTCCGTGAGATCTGTTTCATCGTCGTGAGGTGTCTTCCTGTTTCTCCATGAGATCTGTATCATCGTCGTGGGTGTCTTCCTGTTTCTCCGTGAGATCTGTTTCATCGTCGTGAGGTGTCTTCCTGTTTCTCCGTGAGATCTGTATCATCGCCGTGAGGTGTCTTCCTGTTTCTCCGTGAGATCTGTATCATCGTCGTGAGGTGTCTTCCCGTTTCTCCGTGAGATCTGTATCATCGTCGGTAGGTGTCTTCCAGTTTCTCCGTGAGATCTGTATCATCGTCGGTAGGTGTCTTTCTGTTTCTCCGTGAGATCTGTATTATCGTCGTGAGGTGTTTTCCTGTTTCTCCGTGAGATCTGTATCATCGTCGTGAGGTGTCTTCCTGTTTCTCCGTGAGATCTGTATCATCGTCGTAAGGTGTCTTCCTGTTTCTCCGTGAGATCTGTATCATCGTCGTGAGGTGTCTTCCAGTTTCTCCGTGAGATCTGTATCATGGTCGTGAGGTGTCTTCCTGTTCCTTCGTGAGATCTGTATCATTGTCGTGAGGTGTCTTCCTGTTTCTCCGTGAGATCTGTATCATCGTCGTGAGGTGTCTTCCAGTTTCTCCGTGAGATCTGTATCATCGTCCTGAGGTGTTTTCCTGTTTCTTCGTGAGATCTGTATCATTTTCGTGAGGTGTCTTCCTGTTTCTTCGTGAGATCTGTATCATCGTCGTGAGGTGTCTTCCTGTTTCTCCGTGAGATTTGTATCATCGTCGTGAGGTTTCTTCCTGTTTCTCTGTGAGATCCGTATCATCGCCACGAGGGGTCTTCCTGTTTTTCCGTGAGATCTGTATCATCGTCGGTAGGTGTCTTCCTGCTTCGCCGTGTAAGCTGGGTTAGAGTCCCAAGGTTTACAAGTGTGTTCCTGCATCTCCGTCTGATCTGGGTCATCGTGTCCAGGTGTTTTCCCGTGTGTCCGTGTGACCAAGGTCATCGTCACGAGGTGTCTTCCTGCAGCTCCGTGGTGTGAACTGAGTCATCGTCGCGAGGTGTCTTCCTTTGTATCCAAGTGATCTAGGTCATCATCGTAAAGTGTCTTTCTATATCTCCGTGTTATCTGGGTCACCATCGCAAGATGTCTTACCGTATCACCGTGTCATCTGGATTATCATCACGAGGCATCTTCTTGTAACTACATCTGATCTGGGCCACTGTCGCGAGGTGGCTTCCTAGCTGTATATGTGTAATCGGGTCTCATGGCGAGGTGTCTTCCTCTCCGTGTAATCTAGTCATCTTCGAGAGGTGTTTTCCTGTACCGCCGTGTAATCTAGTCATCTTCGAGAGGTGTCTCCCTGGATCTGCCATGTTCAGTCTAGACGGAGTACAACATCAATTGTAGACCCTGGCTGCAATCGCCCATGCCTTTGTTAGCTTATTTATCTTTTTCCCTCTTGTTTGGAAGGTTTGAGGGCCTGCTAACTTTTTAGAGTATGCTTCTTTCTTTATTGTTTAGGGAGCTGAAAAAGTCCTCTAAGTAAGTAGCTCTGCTACATATATGTAAATATCAATAAATAAAATCAATTTACTCGTGTGCAGAACTGCATGGATGACAAAACGACATCAAAAACATAACGCATTTAAACGATCAAATGGGATGATTTGACAACTATATTTTTTGGATTTAAAAATGCAATAGCTAGTTATGAAGACAGGATGACAAACTACAGATATCGAACAAAGCACAGTTATTACGTGAGGAGTTATTGGCCTAATGAGCAGTTCTGCAGACAACATTTGCATCTTAATTAACCATGTTGTTAAATGTTAATTAAAGTTAGTGTATAAATTAACCTCTACATCCAACGAATCAATGGGCATCGTTGGAGGACATTTCTGTTCTCTGTTGCTCAATAGGCTCAAGGCAAAATAAACGTTACATTAACGATTGACTTGCATAAAAGACACGGAAGGTCAACTGGCATTGATTTAATCCTGATAATACGTTGTTTATATTGGGCCCTAATGTAGAAGTTAATAGTGGAGAATGCCCAACCTGGGGTTATATAATATTTTAATTCACGAATAATTTGGCACACGAATAACCAATTTTGAAATAAACTACATCGCTAACATATCATGTTACATATGCGCAGGATATGAACATTTGAATAAGAGTACTTACAATAGGGCAAATAATTAGAGATGAGTAAGTATAATGAATAATTAATTACACCCATTACCAATGCTGTTTTCTTTTGAACCTAATAAGCCATGGTGTATTTGCCAAGGTTTAATTGATTTGTACGTGGTCTTAATCGGTTTCAACGTTGTTTAATTACATCAAATAGGTTTTGCAACTGTTTTCTATATGAATTAAGGAATTCAAGTAAAGAGCAGGGACTTAACATTTTTATTTGATGTCATTTCATGTTTACCGCTGCATATGGGCTGGAACCAGAGAACCTGCATGTTTTCATGGTTCTTGAAAAGATGTCGTGCATTATAGGACATGCCGGAGAAGGATTAACTGCATCAAATGACCAAATTCCATGTTACTGCGGGTTAATTGATTAAATAAACCTATTAAAAGAGTCATAATTAACCCCTTTTTTAATACCGAATCCTATTCTTGTACAAGTAGCTGAAGTTTCTGTTGATGTATTATTATTATTATTATTATTAAATAATTTATTTCCATCGTCTACAGCAATGGGTTTTCAGTACTTAGGTATAATAAATCAAACTTAGTTAGTTTTTATAGTGCCTATTTGAATTAGCGAAACGAGAGATAAAGTGAATTTGTGACAGCACATCTGTTGGCGGCCGGTTTGTAGATGCTTCATGTTTCAAAACATGATTCACAATATATGGTATTGAAAATCTTATAAAACACACATGTGCATGGGATTGATACATACAAAATGGATACATCGCAGCTCATCTCTAGTCTGCTGCTGGCTCGCCTTCATGGAACTGAATGGAATTCACAGTATACCATCATACATGTACACATACAAATACACATTCAAATGTGCACACACCTACCTACATATATGGATGACAATAAGTGTAATACCCATTCATATGTGCACACACCTACCTACTTATATGGCTGACAATCAGTATAATACACATTCCTGTGTTGATTGCAATGCTCAACGACTACATGCATGACTTGCAGTAGCTGATTTTTTCTGTTGATGTATTATTGATTGCAATACTCAACGATTACATGCATGACTTGCAGTAGCTGAAGTTTCTGTTGATGTATTATTGATTGCGATACTCAACGATTACATGCATGCCTTGCAATATTTGCATTTTTGCTACCATTCATGATTTCAATTTCAAGTTTTTACTAACGCCAATTGATCAATTAATATTTAGCATTGAAATCGAATATTGTGCAATGTCTGTTTATTTTTAATTATTGTGAAATTGTAAAAAGTAAATACAGATGGATGCGAGGACGTAGATACAAATGGATGAGAGGACATAGATACAAATGGATGAGAGGACGTAGATACAGATGGATGAGAGGACGTAAACAGGTGTATGAAAGGACGTAGATAGAGATCGGGTGAGAGGACGTAGATACCGATGGATGAAAGGACGTATAATTTAGCTGACGAAAGAAACACGCATAAGCTACCTGAATACAGGTAAAAAAAATAGAAAAAAATTAACCAATACAACCAATGTTTCGTTATTGAGCTGAAACCATGGTTTTGTAGATGCTGTTTAGAGTTATGTATTAGACCACTGATTTATTTATACCAATAGATTCAACCTGTGGTTTAAAACAATGGTTTGAATGACCAAGCCAGCCACCATCACCAAACCACCATCAAAGGTCTACACCATGCAGCCCTGATCTCAGTAGTATGCAGCGTGAATTAACTTTAGAACATTTCAAGAGCTTCTGGACGCGCGGTCCAATTGAAGAGATTCCTAAACCCGGCAAGATAACAAGAAATAACAGGAAAAGAAACATTGGGAGGACACCTTCTTAAGTGACACTGATGAATAAGAGGGCCTGGTATCAGGGGAGGAGTAATTGGCGGAAAGACATTGGGAGGACACCTTCTGAAGTGACACTGATGAATAAGAGGGCCTGGTATCAGGGGAGGAGTAATTGGCGGTAAGACATTGGGAGGACACCTTCTGAAATGACACTGATGAATAAGAGGGCCTGGTATCAGGGGAGGAGTATATGGCTGAAAGACATTGGGAGGACACCTTCTGAAGTGACACTGATGAATAAGAGGGCCTGGTATCAGGGAGGAGTATATGGCGGAAAGACATTGGGAGGACACCTTCTGAAGTGACACTGATGAATAAGAGGGCCTGGTATCGGGGGAGGAGTAATTGGCGGAAAGACATTGGGAGGACACCTTCTGAAGTGACACTGATGAATAAGAGGGCTGGTATCAGGGGAGAAGTAATTGGCGGAAAGACATTGGGAGGACACCATTTGAAGTGACACTGATGAATAAGAGGGCCTGGTATCAGAAAAGGAGTATACGGCGGAAAGACATTGGGAGGACACCTTCTGAAGTGACACTGACGAATCAGAGGGTATGGTATCAGGGAAGGAGTATATGGCGGAAAGTAAACAATCAAAAATGCAATAATTTCTGTAGCCAACAGAACGAAAAAGTATTATCTTAGTGTACGCTTAGCGGTAAATATTCTTAAAAAATGTGTGTGAATCTAATTTCTGATGTTGGAGGTGCCGGTGGAAGGGAAGTTTAAAATAGGAGCGATTCTTATTCTATGGAAGCTGCTAGATGAGGGTAAGACGGCTCGTAGTCGGCCTTTTGGACGACTTCGAGTGGCTGAAACAGAAAAAGACCATTGGTGCTAGAAAAATCTGAGTACTATACTCACAGTGAGTCTTAGAAGATCCCTTGCCAGTCATTTCTATTGGTGTAAGATTATTTCGAGTTTATAGAGAAGGCGGATCTGTTCGGCTACTCTCTGCACAGCTGGGTTCCCCTCACTCCTGAGACTTTGCTTGACTAGATCCCGTTATATTATGAAATTATATAGTTGCCTTTTGGGGGTTTTGCAGGTGTTGGCGTTGACCCTTGTGGTGGGCCAGGGCCTCGCCCAGCCTCTTGGCCTCTACTCCGACTGGTATTTCCACGAAGAGGAGTGTCGAGACATAGCCGGCAACAGGGACCTGTTCGAGGAGGTGGCCAGGGTCTGCAATGACTGCCAAAACATCTTCCGTTCGTCGAAGATAGGAGCTGCTTGCAGGTAGCTGATGCAATAGTATTTTCACTCATTCATAGGATGTTATTCGCATCATTCTTTTAAGCGAATTCCTAGCATATAGAGCTATAAGTTATTCAGTATAAAATTAACCCCATCTTCGAAATCAACTAACCGACAGGAATCAGTCTCGACTGGTACACAAATTTTTAACAAGAATATCAAATGTTTTAAAAATTGTCGTTGGTGTAGTTTTTTTTTTCTGACGATTCACTTGAAAAAAGGACGGTATTTTCGTCATAATAAATAATAATAAAGCTGGTACATGAGTATCCACATTTGAAGTTAGCACATGAATTGCACAGACTCGTCCCGGAAGCAATTTTTTATTATGCACACATGTTGGAAGGACAATAGAATGACTGACATACATGAGATTAGATTTGATTTGATGAAAAGTAAAAGATTAGGGGCAGATATGAGAAGATGGACACATTTCCTCCGGAG
>SDVV010032776.1:0-11382 GCA_016164225.1 Gammarus roeselii
TATAGGGAACTACATGGGTTTATCATTTATACGAGAACATAACTATTCACTCCGAAAATCGAGGGGAGCATCTGTACGAAACATAATTAATGGCCCCAAACTGCCCTCTCGGGTCTTATCTTAATCGGCGGTATCAGAGGCACTCGGCGGCTTCTTTATCGATGATAAGCATTATTTCTCACTTCGAGGTGTCGGCTCATCATATTGGTGTAGAATTTATCATCTGTTTCTTTCTCTGGTCTATTGGGTTCTAGACTGCTGCCCTTAGTACACATTTTAGATAGACGGATACCTTTATGAGTATTGTATGCATTACTTCGAAACCTATCCTTGTAACCAAAAGTTTGGTTCAGACTTCAGCGAGCTTTTTCTCGACGCGAATTTTTAAATTATAGATACATGTTTATGACATCGAATCGTTTCAGTTTTTTTCTTACTGGCGCCGACATTCCCATTCCGTATATCCCCGTAGATTTACGAAATATACACAATTTTCCTAGCACTCAAACGTTTGAGACTCGATTCTCTCTCCTCATGCTTCATTTCCAACAACTTTGAAACCAAGTCAGGTATACATTTGATTTTATTGTACAATTTTACACGTCTTATACTTGGTTTCGTTTTATTATCCCATTTGATAATTCGGTTCTTTTAAACTTTATCAGGTTTTTCTTCACATAAAATTTTCTTGATAGCACTATCACACGTTTCGATATCACTGGTGCTGGCGTTCATCCCAATTAATGTATCCCATGTTTTTCCCATATATTCAGTTTTTTCTATTTCGTCTAAGATTTGGGTGTACTCTCCCTCATTCACACAATCTTTATACGTTTTACGTTTGTATGTTAGAGGTAAAACACTTTCTTTACTGCTCGCGACCTGTTGAGCACTGTCTATATATTTTTTTTTGGAAACCCAGGTCCGGCTCATTATGTTCTACCAATACGCCCTTTGCATCCCTAGAGCTTGTGTTTTCTCGTTCATTTTTTAAGGTTATCATATTAAAAAAAAATAGGGTCCGTTGAGATGACGTCAAAATCCGAACGTGGATCTTGATTTGTTTTGTTTTATGTCTGCACTGCAAATAAAATATGCCTCCGCATTATCCTTAGCGTTAAAATATTTCCGTTTCAAACTTGGCGACATCCTTCTACAACGAAAGCAGACAGTTAACTAAATAATAACAAATCTGACTACAATGTATAGTTACTTTTACATGCAGATACATGGTCGTTAGCGTCACTATGCCGGTACAATAAAAGCATTTACAAACAGTTGCACCAATATACAGGCTCGTTCACCATCTGCATCATTTTACAATAGATCTGTGATGTAATGACTACAGCCAACAAACAATCTAGATTATAAATCACGCCCGAGGTACATAATTAGGGATCAATGTACGACAGCATTGACAAGACATCTCAATGAATACAAAATGGTTGCCATGCACTGCCAGATACGGTAATACATAACATAACCAACTTCACCTATAATTATGTCTTTTATTCTAGGTTGATTTATATGTATGGTATTTAAACATTATTTTATGCGATATCCATATCAAATCACTCCACATGGTTCTATTTTACGTAGCTTTTTTAATATCACACAATATGTACACACATACATACTTTTTATGCATTTACAGGGTCGTTGACGACACTGTGCCGGCGCAGTGTCGCCAACGACCCTGTAAATGCATGGGGCAGTTGGACTTCTCCAACTGCCCCAAAAATCATCCCATGTGCGATGTAACAAAGAAAGGACAGCTGGGGCTACTGAAAAGCGAAACAGCCAACGACTACCCGAGTGAAATCATTTGCTTGCAACCAAAGTGTTACAGTATGTTGCTAAAGTCCGACGACACTAAATCAGCTGCAAAAGGGGTAAATTACCAGACATAAGCCAAAATCAGACTTGAAAAATACAGAGACATCCATAACCAGTAAACATACACACACTTTGAGATCATACACAACATTCGCGTACAAGCATGTCAGCTTCAAACTGTACGCACTATTAAAAATTGTCTCAGTAAGTTTGGAAATATGGGCTGCTATGTCGATGCAAGCGCATTTCTTGCCTATGGGAATTCATAGATTCTCTAAAAAAATCATCGAAGTTGAATCTACCGTCATCAAGAAAGAGGAAACGATGTGTCGTGGATGATGATACCCGGGTGAGGTCATCTTTGGTGAGTACACTCGGGTGAATGACGAAAGTACATCCCCGTCATCGGGTTTTATTCGCATAGTAACAACAATATATCTGGTTCGAAACTAGATAGTGCGTTATGGGGTAGATAGATTTTCGTAACGAAGCTGCTGGATCAACCCATAATAAAAACATCAGCACGCCAACTACCAGACTAATATACCGTAATGTTCCTTTAGATATTACAAACATATAAAATAAATAGATGGAAAAAAACAGAGTGTCGCCCCAAATCCCACCAACAGGTTCCAACCAAGCATCCAACCGCTAAGAACCCACCAACCATCCACCGAATGAGTCAATTATACCCCAATTAGATATGAATACAAAAAAATATATATAGATCACTAAAGCAGACATACTTATACATAATGATACAAACAGTCAAATATAGCAGTCATGCCACGGAAATAACTGATAAGACTAGGAGCAGGTAAGAGTAGCCTCACCTGATGAATACTCCAGAGGCGTACTGAACATATTGCCTAGAGGGTCCCGATACCCAACACCACTCTCCAAAATAAGATGAATGCATATTCCTACCGGAACCGAATAAATATAAAATGAATAACTGAAAGAAACCAAGCATACCCTAATACAGTCATTTACCGGATAAAAAACGTATATACATAGAATAAACATCAAATATGATAAAATACAAATGTACATAACCTTGAAACCTTCCCAAATATATATTCAAAAACAAGGGGCGAAAGCCCACCCGTCACCCGTTAGCCACCCGATCATTACTAAGTATACATAACACAATATAATAAATTACAATAAATCCATATCAGTCAGCTACTTTCGCTGCAGGGTATCCAACCGATACTCGCTATACAAAAAATCGAGATATGACTACCCGAACAGTCTACATACGCTTGATAACGAATCATTTGGAAAATGGTAACATCGATATATCTGGTTCAAAACTAAATAATGCGTTATGGGGTAGATAAATTCTCGTAACGAAGCTACTGCATCCTAAGAAATATATACATCAACCCGCCAACTACTAAACTACTATACCATACTATTCCTATAGATATTGTATACACATGAAACAAATAGATGGAAAACACAAAACGTTGCCTAAATTCAATATCAGGCTGGTACCTAGCAAGGCCGATCGCACACTAATGCTGCAAATCGAGTTATAAAATATACCTACCACACTCTTTCTATAAAAAGTATAAGCAATACATAAAATGATAAACGAACATAACTCACAAAATAACCCAATCCAACCGCTGAGAACCGACCAACCAGCCTCCGAATGAGTCAATTACACCCAAATTAGATAAGGATAAAAAATATATGTGCAAAAAAATATATAGAATCATTAAACTAGACATAGATATATAATGATTTAAACACTCAAACATAGCAATCATGACACGGAAATGATGTAAACAATTCAAATAACAGATATGAGAAATCTCATCTAATTTTCCAATGCGCATCCAACTTTTTGCCTAGGTTCCCCCTACCGCGCCCCACCCTCCAAATGTGCTATAACAATATTCCTACCAGCAACGAATACATATATAACGAATAATATTAAGGAAGTAAGTATGCCTCAATACAGACATCTGAAGGGAAAAAATACGTTAGTACAATAAACGATAATAATTCATATAAATGAAAGTGTTCAAAACATATAACCTTCTCAATATATATCCGAAAGCCGTCCGTCCGTCAGCCCCCCTTTCGCCCCCTTTGCATCGCTCGCCTCCCTTATCAGTGACTCCGGTCACATCCGGCCGCGCGAATGACTCCGGTCAACAATGCCCACCATTTGGGCATATTCGGCGACATTCTCAGCCGGGCATATTCGGCGACATTCTCAGCCGGGCCGTTTAGGCGACATACTATACTGACGAGTGCTGGAAAGACTAGAAATACTAGTAGCCTGGTGAATGTTGGGGAAACGGTGACTTTGGCCCAAAACTGACAGTTAAACAAAGCAGCATTTTCTGCTCTGGATGTTAGAAAGACAACTAACGAATCGCGACTACTAACACTGGCAACCTGAAATGTGTTCTCTCAACAACGACTCTATTTCAAAAATGGCGTTTGAAGTAACACGAGTGAGACGGCTGCTAGAAAAACTACGAACAGTGATACTCTAAAAAAGTATTCGAAAAACAGCGAATTGCGGCCAAAATTGACCCGTTAAACAACACAACTGCATCGGAAACTAGAAAGACTATTTAAACTAGGACTCTGGCAAACAGCGACTCAAGGCCATATATGATGTTTGAAACAATACCAGTGCTACGGCTGCTAGAAATATTACTATCACTGGCAACCTGCAAAGTGTTCGAATATAGCGACTTCTAGCCAAAATTTCCGCTTAAAACAACACAAGCGCGGCTGATGCTAGAAAGACTACTAAGACTGGTAAACTGGAATGTTCTTGGAAAACAGCGACTTTTTGCCAACTGTGACGTTTAAAATTACACAAATGCGACAGATGCTAGAAAGACTCAAAAAATTGTGACCTGGAAAGTGTTTGGAAAACAGTGACGTTAGGACAAAGTGATGTTTAAAACAACACAAGTGCCACACGACTGCTCGTAACCTGTAGGGTGTACGGAAATCAGACGCATAAAACAGCACAAAGGCGGCGGATGCTAGATAGACAAGTAAAACTGGTAACCTGGAGGGTGTTCGGGCAACAACGACTTTAGGCCAAAAGGGACGCTTAAACAACACATGTGGGACGGCTGCTAGAGAGGCTATGAATAGTGGTAATGTGGAAAGTGTTCGAAAAACAGCGACTTGGGGCTAAAACTGACGCATCAAACAACACAAGTTCGTCGGAAGCTAGAAAGGCTACCAACGCTATAAACCTTTAGGAGGTTTGGATTGCAGCGACTCTGGGCTAAAAGTGACGTTTAAACAACACGAGATTGACGGCTGATGGAAAGGCTTCTAACACTGGTATCCTGTGATGTTTTTCGGAAAACAGTAACTTTTTACAATAACTGACGATTAAAACAACAGAAGTACGGCGGATGCTAGAAAGAATACTAACATTGATAGCATGGAAGTGTTCGGAATACATCGACATCAGGCTGTGAGTGACGTTTTTAGTAATTGGGGGTATCAACTGGATTTGCTCCCAAGGGGGAGGTAACTAATAGGTTTCTGTGTTTTGCAGGGAAGCTGTAGATCTCCAAAGCCTTTATTGCAATGTTTTTTCGATCTTCTTGTACAGTTCTTGCTTCGGCACGAAGCAAGAACTGTTACTCATTTCTGATTGTGAACTGTTACTCATGTTCCCAATCAGAAAAAGCATACACATAGTGACTATTTCCAGCACGTTATACATTTTTTTTTACTAAATAGTATCACGCCGTGACTTGTTATTCAATACTGTTTCATTTCTGTATCAAGACTGTAACAATGTCTCTTCACCGTGACACCCCAACTCTCACCAAAAAGTCGTGCTACAACTGCAGCAGGACTTTTCGGTGAGAGTTGGGATGTAACGACGAAGTTCCATTGTTGCAGTCTAAATACAGAAATGAGGCAGGATTGGATAATACTATTATGTGTAGCAAAATAGAAAACGTGCCGGAAATAGTCGCTATGTGTATGTTATTTCTGATTGTGAACATGAGTAATTTATATACAACATAGGGTGTCGTACACTAGTAGTTATAAGGGTCCTGAAACGGCCATCGAGGCAGTTTTATCGGCGGGCGACCTTGTGGCGGCTTTATTGACCGGAGTCAGTAACGGAAGGCGTGTGGCACGAAAGAACGGAGGTGACTCATTCGGATGAACGGACAGCTTATATATGTTATTAGATTGTTTATTTTTATTCACATATAGGTATTTGCATTTCAATGCTGGGCATACTGTATTGCAATTTCGTTGCATGTCATGTTGCATATATGCATTCGAATGCTGGTCTTCTGAATGTTTAGGGGGTAATGACAACATACATTTATAAGGTTATTTGTATTGATAATAAATCCAACAGTTACATAATAATTTACCTGCAGTATTAAAGGGTAAAACCTTGATTATCATATAAATATAAGTGTTTCGGGTATGATTTATTTAATTTAATCGATTCTTGGGTTTAAATTAGCTTAATTGAATGTAACGATCCAAAATTGGTTTGATCGACCAAGCACCTTCCATTGTTGTGTAGGATTTATCTTCTGGGGTAGGATATGCCGCATATCATACCTAATCAATATATATTAGGGTAGAATAGAGAATCATATATGGCTCTTTTTTAACGTTATACGTTTTGATTGATTATCATTACAATATAAGTGTATCGGGTATGAATTCATTTTTTTTTTCATAGATTGTTGGGTATAAATTAGCTCAACTGTATGTATCGATCCAAAATATTGGTATGTTTTACTTCTCGACATTGGATTTGGGTCCGGTTCAAAGAAAACTTATTTAATGTATAGTCTGTTCACATTATAGAACTTGTAATAATACCTAAACCGATCTCAATAGACATGTATCCGTTTTTTCGATGAGACTGGGGCCCTTTCGGTCGAATAACAGTACCCTTGCGCTCTACTCCTAGTTACTCTAGCAGTAACTCCATCCCTCGTTTTCTCTGGCCTCGAGCAATCGCACTCATAGAAAAAGATGCCATATAAACAGGTGACTGAAACGTTACTTCAAAGGAGAAGATCCCATAGTTATCTCGTACAGTTACAGGATTTTTTATGATATTTTAGGTTTGCATCGTCCAAGCACACTATTTCAGGTATATTTGGTCGGTTATTGCATTATTTCGGTATTTTATATGCATATATATGACATTCTGTTACGATTAAGCCGTTGTTACTTTAACTAAATAAATAATAATTTCTCCCTTTTTTGGACCGAGTTGGAGAGTAATTTCATCAGATTTTGTGTATACTATAGCGTGTTCGTGTAGAAGTATTCCACACCATTTACAATAGGTTTCAGCGTATGTTGCTCGCACGTCCTGGTATCTTTTTCACGTCAGTTGCTCGGTTGGTTACATGCTTCTTTTCTCGTTCGTCACGGTTTTTAATGTATGTTTGGGTATGGCAGAGAATTGATCTTCTTGCTTTGTTATAACTCGAGAGTTTTAGTATGAGTCTTTCAGCTTTGAATGTTCTCTGTACAGTTTACATCATCGATGCAAGGTATTGAGTATTTTACACAATATCGGAATATTAGGATATATTCCGTTCGTATCTGCAATGTAGAACATTTTTTTCAGGTATAATTTAGTAACAAGTTGTATATTTTTTAGTGTTTTATATATGGTACAATGTTTGACGTGGTTATTTAAGATATAGAAGATCCCATTTGTTACAAGCTCGGTCTTGCTGTTAGGTTATTGTATGTTTATTGAAGGACCATTCTTCAATATTTAGGAGGACTGCATCTATGTGGAATTTGTCATTGAACCCTAACAAGAGTATAGTGTAACGTTTTAGAAGACGATTCACAGGATGGTGGGGTCCTGGTGTAAAGGGGATTTAACTCTTTGGTTGTCATTTGGAGTTCATCCATGTTCAACGGGAATTTCGTAAGTTATTGTGGACGTCGACCTCAAGTTCCATGGGTTTGTTTGAGAGGTTATGCGACAAGCTGCTCATCGTTGTAGTCATTTACTTAGGTCGTCAGTGAACAGAGGCCCACATTCCTAACCACTATAATTGTGTATAGATTCTTGGTTATGTCCAGGATGTGACTTTGCTTGACGTTGTTCAGAGATGATGGACTAAACAGATGCATGATACTTCTGAGGTATTCTGTCATGACTGGGTGTTGCCTCTAAATTTGTTATACATCAGTGGTAGTTTGCTGAGAAGTGACCTAGTAAAGCATTGCAGAGTTTGTTGTTATGACACAGTGGGCTTTGACTTTTCTCCTAGGAATTGGATATAGATTTGAACAGGTATCGTAGTAAAAATAACATTTTTCGCATTACCTCAGTGTTAAATGTCAGCTATTTTCGGTATGACTGTTATGTTAGTAAATGATCTTTTCATGAACCAGGTCACCTTAGGAGTTGAAGTGCAGGTTTATTTCTATTTATTACAAGATCGGAAGTATACATCGGAATCATGTATTGATTGACCATACCCCTTCCATTGGTGTAGGATTTATTATCTGACTGTGGTAGGATAAACCGTTTGTAATAGTTAATCAATGCTGCTCAGACCATAGTAGAGAAACTTACTAAGCAATTTTTATTGCTATTATACGTGTTTGAACGGTTATCATAGGAATATAACTGTATTAGGTATAAATTCGCATTATTTCATAGAATATTGGGTATAAAATACGATGAATCGGATGTAACGATCTGAAATATTTTTATGTTTCCCCTCTCGACATTGGATTTGGATCCGGTTCCATGTCGGCTTGGAAAATCTGTAGCGGATTTGCGTAGAGTTAGTGTTAAAATTCTTCAATAATTCAATGAACATCTCAATTATGTTATCCGCTCGTATGTCTCTTCTAGATGCTTGTTCCCACAAGTCTTTCTTATATAGATGTTTGTGATACGTTCGCAGTTGTACACTTAGAATTTATTGATTAATTCAGGCTTTGTTATGAGTTTGCGTTCCAATTCAGAATATCTGTCTTATTTGAGCGTTCACATTATCCACTATAGCAATTTTCACTAAAGGATTGTGATGATTGCCGTTTACTTAACTCATCCTAACCTAATCTAACCAAGGATTATATATTTTTTCTCCGTTTTCATACTCAAGTCATGTATTTTTTTATTGATTTAAGCTTTATTCATATCAAATTTATCCACTTGACTCTGAAGTTTTTACCAATCTTTACCAGTTTATGTACCTACATGTATATATAATTTTTTACTTTGCTTGTTACTAGACCAGTAATATCGACTAGTTTCAAGTAATGTTAGGTGATCCCTCGTTAGTAGACTATAGAGTTCAAAACTTAGATGGTTTATTGTTACAGGTATTTCATATTATTTCCGATTTGACACAATTCTACATCACTTTAACATGTTATTCCAACCTATCATTACCTAACCTAACCTCATGTATGGCATTCAGTCATTGATATATACATATGAACCCCTCCAGACGACTCTAAATCGCACTTTAACATACACGTTATTTATTTCGTTGTCACTCTCGACCCATATTAGTTAGCAAAGAGGCCCCATTTTCAAACTTGGATGGATTGATTGCCACAAGTAATTCAAATTTGTATCCAGTTTCATACCAACGGACATATGGTCTCACACTACGTTTTCATTATTATACTTCAATATATCCACTTGGCTCTACATCCTTTGACAAATTGCACGGCTTATTTGCTTTTTCTTTCCAGTAATTTTCATTTTTTTGATGGTGACATCGTTTCAGATGTCGCCACACATTACTCGTGGATTTATGTTTATTCATTTTTTTTGTTGCACTAATCACAAGCCCCCGTTACCCCATTACTTTCGAACAAACGACGACTCAAGCTATACCCCATCCTTCCACAACAGAATCACAATCTTGACTGAGCAAGATCTGATCGGACTCTGATTTTTATCCTGTCAATCTGTAACACATCTAGAACATTCACCCCCCAAGATAGGTTTATGGCAATGCGTGAAACATATTCTTCTACTGATTTCGACAATTCGATGTTACCTCCGACTCACACGATGTTTGCAATTCTTTGTTTAAACTTTGAGTTTAGGAAAATATAAACATTTAATTGAGGATTGACATGGTTTATTACTGTATTATTAGTATTCATTACAGATATTGCTGGATTCATAAATACTTTCTAACTCGTTCGTTTGATTTGTAACAGCATGGTTTGTATATCCAACCATACCCATCATCACGATGTTTCAATTACCTCTCAAAATCCTTCATATACTCCAGTATATCTTTGATGCGAATACCGAAGGCTGTTCCGATCCCGTGAGTCCACAAATGTAGTGCTTCTTCTTCTTGAGCCTTAATTATTCGAAACTTCTCCAATTCAAAGTCATTCTAATCTTCATCATTGAGGAATTGTTGCATACGTTTCAGATTTTCTTTGGTTCTTAGGTAAAATCCGTTCCCCACTACTTCAGCTTTATTACAGGCATGATAATTGTCCACTTGGATCATATCAATTTCGAGATTTGCTTGCTTATTTGCCTTGAAAAACTTTGTTACATACGACTGTAACCCGTCGACATTAGTTACCTAAAGCCGACTTCTTTTTTTCCTTCATCTATTTATGGATGTTATCTCCCACTCATTTGATTCTTGTTTTACTCATTCTGAGATAGCTGAAAAAGTATCATGTGAATGCACAAAAAGTCGATCGATAATACATAATTCTTGGTTAGAAAAGGTTAGGTTAGGTCAAGATGATAAGTTCTTTTCACCTAACATGACGTGAAGCTGATTCACATTAAATATCTTGTCACAAAAGCAAAATCATAAATCAGAGGTAATATGCTACAGATGTTAACCAACCTTATATATGCATACAAATGTGTATGGGTCTACATCAGGCCGGTATTGCTCCTGTATACGCCGTCATTATACCGTACCCGGCCTTGCATATGCGTTCAAAGCGTGAATGTGTGTACCTGGCGTGTGGAATTAAAAAAAAAACTACGTAAAATAGAGCTGTGTGGAGGGGATTTGATATGTACATCGCACATAATATTGACTAAATATCTTACATAATCATCAAATTTAAATGAAAATATATAATTATTTGTTAAGTTGGTTAGGATGACTAGATCTTTGCACCTAATATTGTGTGAAACTGTTCCACATTAAAAAAGTGTAACAAATTGATGTGCATTAGTATTTTTGTATCCTACCGGCTGAGTCTCATCCAAACATGTAACAGAGATATCGATACGATAGAAAAATTTGGAATCTAAACATCTGCAAAAGGATATTTGCTGGATCAAATTGTCGAAATGTATTCCAACTGCTTTTGATATGTTGAATATACAGCCCAAGTGAAGAGTTTCATACATATCGATATCATACATATGCGTCAAACTTGAATAAAAATACATAACTATTGGTTAGGATGACTGTTAGGTTAGGTTGCCGAGGTATTACTTTATTTGGCAGTGTATGGTAACCCTTTCTGCATTCATTGATATTTGATCTATGTTGTCGTACATTGATATATATATAT
>SDVV010032777.1:0-11382 GCA_016164225.1 Gammarus roeselii
TCGATCTACAAATAAGCTCGTGCATATAAAAAAAAATCACATGCAATGTGACATTTGGTCATAATATGACTGCATATATATCAAACGAAAAAAAATTATGAAGAATGTTGTAGATGTAAATAAAACAATCGCAGAAAATAACAATAAACTAATTGAATCTATGCCACGTGTGAATTGATCAACAGCGAATGACGTAGAAATTATGCCAAGGGTAAAAAAATCATCATGAACGTGTCCGGAAATCAACAATCGTTCAAGCGGGAACTGTGTGGAGTCTTAACATTTAATACTGCATGTAAATTATTATGTAACTGTTAGATTTATCATCAATAAAAATTATCTTATAAATGTATGTTGTCATTACTCCTTTAAATATTCGGAGGAGCAACATAGAAAATGCATCTGTGCAACATGACATGCAATGGAATTGCAATAAAACATGCCGAGCATTGAAATGCAAATACCTATATGTAAATAAAAATATATAACCTACTCTCAAACTATTAACATATATAAGCTGACCGTCCATCCGAATGAGTCACCTCCGTTCCCTCCACGCCGCACGCCGTCGCGCGCGCGCGCTGACTCTAGATTCACGTTTTGCGCCGCTGACTCCCGTTCGACATGGTCGCCCAAATGTCGCCCGTGTGTACGCCTGCTGATAAAACTGCCTCGAATTGCGTTTCGCAGTCCTTATATCTACTGGTTTATGTGCACGATATATTAGAATAGTCTTTAACCAACGGTTTACGAAACTATATGATCATTTTAACCAAAATGTGCACTTTGGTGCTGACTAATGAAGTCATTCAGCATGATGTGGAGCCTGCTCCCACGCCAGTACCTTAGACGCGCAAACAACTAGGCAAAATTTGGTCTCACGTTATTAAATTGTCTTCAACTGCATAAATCAACTGAAATTGTTCCGTGAATGTATAATTTGTAAACTTTCAACGGTGAAAAGTTTTGATAGCAAACAAAACTTGGTTCCCGTTCCAAAGAAAACTTGAGGCGAAAGTAATGTTGAGCTCGACTCTGGACCAAGACCCAGAACAGAGCAAACAGGGCTGAGCAGGCGGCTCACAACTCGCGGTCATTTCAATCAAGTCGTTATTAGCGGTCATTTTAATCAAGATTTACGGAATACGTGGCGAAACAGGGTGAAGAGGTGCTCCTTAACTGCTTCTAACCTGGCAGGAATTGGCTCATGTCGCCAATTACAATAGAAAGTTACGGAGTTAGCGGCTCAAACTGCGTCAAGCGGGCAGCCTAGAAAGAATCCAAACATGGCAGGAAAGTACTGCTGACAGCCGGAAAACGGACCAATACGACTAATGGCAGTAGGCAACTGCTGAGCTGTCTGACTGCAACATGATCCACTGACACATTATTGAACTTTGTGCCGTCAATAAATAATATAACGTCTTCCGGGTGTATTCCATGGGACGAGTGACGTCCCATGCAATTCAAAAAATGCGAGCTATAGACAAATTTTACAGGGTTTACGTAGGTGCATCGCTGATTAAATTTTAAACTGAACATTTATTTATCAAAGTGTTAGTTTTCTTAGAGTCGTTCTGTTTTACTTGAAAACGAATCTCTTTCAATTTCTCAGTGCACCAATAACAGTGTTGCAACTGTTTAACAGTGATGTAACTCTTTTTCACGCATATCATCAATATTTCAGAAGTTGCGAGCCCTGAAGATTGGCAGAGGGAGTGATATATTACCGAGCATATCAGTATATTACTTTGAATAAAAACCTTGATACCTGCTGGTAACTGACCATACGTTGATATCTGAGTGGCGTTAATAACAAGCCACATTACGGCAGGATGAGAATGCCAAGTGTTTTAACATCTTAACGTTGAAGCTACATATTGTTTTATAAGTCATAGCAAAATGGCGCTAAGGTAAACATGTGACACTTATAAACAATCGACAGAATGCCACACGGTTTCACTTGAAACACGACATTTATTTGTAGAAGACGATCTATCAGGTCATGTTTCCAATACCACGAGCTAAATCAGCGTTTGAGTAAGTTCAAGGACCGAATTGCCACCACATATCAATTACTACAGATACAGGCACAGAAACTAGACCGAAACCCCCAAGATGAAGGTGGATGACGGCAAAGCGCATTACACGCCCTCACGCGCTCACACCCATAGAACTTAGTCCTTTTGCGCTAAAGGGTCCGGTCGGAAGCCCCCCTATCACACACTCAGTGTCACGAGTGCGGTCCAAGATCAGTGTCACACGGCCATCCCGTTTACCAACGAGATGACACGAGCGGGAAAGAACATCAGGACAGCGTCAAAAATCAACCATTCAAACCTATTCTACACCCACGTCTATTCATCGTATGTTCCCTCGCTACCACCACTATCAAGTCTCTCCTTTTTAACGCCTGCCTCACACCATCTATCTACCTAAACTTCGGTCTACGTCCACTCCTTCGACTACTCGCCTACGCCTCAATCACCCTATTTACCAATCCCCCTTCACGTGCCCGAACCATCTCAGAACACGCGAATCCACTCCGTCCTCCAATTTCTTCACCATAACCGTTCTGATTCAAGCCACGTAGTTAGTGAACCTGTCTCTCAGCGACACTCCAGCTATATTCCTCAAACATTTCATATCGAAAACATTAAACATTCCCTCCTCTGCTCTCACCCCCAAGTCTCAGCTCCGTATAGCACAGTTGGGACAACGACCCCCTTATACAACACTCTTTTTGCTTCCATCCCCAACGTCCTGCAGCTCATTGCACTCTTCAGTGCACCCAGCACTTTACACCCCTTCTTTACTCGCAGCTTCACCTCAGTTTCCACCATGGTTGTCAGAGTACCATCCAGTGCAAGTAGTTCACCCCTCAGTAAACGGTCTCTCTTTCCACTTGTGCAATCTTCTCCCATGGAAGCCCAGATACTTAAAACACTGAATTTCTTCCAACAACTCTCCGTTAAGGAGGACACGAATTCTGCATGCATCAACAGCGAGCATTTCATTACTTTACTTCTACCCACCTTCACTCGGAGCGTCCTCCTCTCACACACTCTGCTAAACTAGACACTAGCCTCATAATACGTCACCAGCGCCGTATCATCCGCAAACAGTACCTAGCTCAACTGCCAACTCCGCCCATTCGTTTCCAACAGCTCCAAGCCACGACCCAGATCCCTCGCTTTCACTTCCCTGACCACTCAATCCATGTAGAGATTGGGCAGTCAGAGAGACATCACACAGCCTTGTCTCAGACCCAATTTCACTGTGAACCGATCACTTACGTCGCTTCCCTCTCTGATGCATGCTCGGCTGCTAACATAGAAAATCTGCACCGCTTTCAACAGATTTCCGCTCACTCCATACAAACGCGAAACTCTTTACAGGGCTTCCCTGTCAATTCTGTCGTATGGCTTTTCCCAATCCATGAAGGCACAGAACATATCCTTTCGCTTTGCAAGGTACTTCTCACATTCTTGTCTCACTGCAAAATATGATCGGCACACACTTTACCACTCCTGAAGTCACACTGTTCTTCTCCAATTGAGCAATCTGTACATTCTCTAATCCTTTTGATTAGCTCAGCTCTCTCCCATACAACTTGCCAACCACGCATAAAAAACTGAAAACTCATGAGTTGCAGCATTCTTTTTTAAATCCTTGGCCCTTATGCAGCGGGACAATGCAGGCACTGCGTCACTTCATCGGTACCACACCCGCAACAAAACAAATGTTTAGTAGCCTCACCAACGATTCGACAATAGTTATTCCACCCTTTTTCAGGCCCTCAGTCGAAAAGTCATCCAAACTAGGAGCTTTCCCTAATCCTATCACCTCCACCGCCTCCTTCAGCTCTTTCCTAGCAATAGCCGCAACAAGTCTTTCTCCAAAAACCGAAATCTGTGCACCACCACCCACAGCAACAATGTCAGCCTTTCTGTCATCTTCGACATTCAACAATTCATCAAAATACTCTTCCTACCTTATTCGTACACCACCACTTGTCGGCCATAGCTGGTCGTTGTTGACAGAAAACATAAAATATGTTCAGTTATTTCCCATGGTACCAGTTCATTTTATAATTGACCCAAATTTGTTTCTACTATCGATTTCTGACCCGTAATGAGTTGGAGAAATATCATAAAATAACAGGACGTTGGATGTTTCAATAGATTTGTAGGTGCAGATTAGCGATACGCTCATACTTCCGCCACGAACAGATAAATGAAGCAATGACAGAAGCCAAGGAAGCATCTTAGAACAAATATATTACCGATAAATGATCCCCTCTTAATTCAGTCGCCCAATAATTTAGTAAACAGGTGTTTATATTCATGACTAGAATGTGAAACGGATTGGAGATAACGAAGACATTGTGAATAATTGATTCGTGTTCACATACCTTTATTTTTTATCTAGACGATCTGAAGCATCAAATTAACCTAAGTGACCCATACCCATGAACAGTACCCATGTCATATACATGGATGCCATACAACCTTGTAAGCACGTTGTACGGGAGAGTGCTCATCAAAACTATTAGAGACTGTACGTATGTGAGAAGTACTTAGCAATGGGAAAATGATGTGGTCAGGGCTTTCATGGATCTGGAGAAGGCCTGCTACATGGTCGACAGGGATGCGCTGTGGAGGTTATTGCGTCCGTATGAAGTGGGCGGAAATCCGTCAAAAAAAAATCAACGTTTCTAAGTTTAGCAACAGAGCTGTATCAGAGTGTCAACCAGGTGAGTGCATGGTTCACAGCGAAAGTGAGAGGTGAGACAATTCATCAATGTTTTATCTCTACATTGATGGAGTGCCAGGGAGGTCAACGCGAGTGTAGAGGGTCGTTGATTTGAGGTGTTGGAAGCGAAAGGACATAGTTGGCAGTTGGGTCAGTAACTGTTTGCGGATGATACGACACTGGTGGCGAATTCGGGGAAGAAGTTATGTATATGTAGACTGGCGTAGGAGTTTGGTTAGAGTGTGTAAAAGGAGGATTTAGGTTATTTATCTGTGTTGAAGTGAAGCAATGAGAGGTTCGAAGGATGTCGATGTGAGCAGGCTAAGTGTGTCCAAAATGGAGAGTTATTGGAGACAGTTCAGCGTCTTAAGTACATGAGCTCACGTGAGGAGAAGATTGAACTATTGGAAATTGAGGTTCAGTCGCGAGTGAATGTAGGGTGTAATGTATTGGGTGCACTGACAAGTGTAATGATATGTAGGACGTAGTTGTCCTAACTGTGCTCTACGCAGCTGAGACTTGGGAGGTGAGAGCAGAAGAGAGAATAACGCAGAAGAGAGAATAACAATAACGACATTGTTCTAATTTGAACGGGGATGGAAGGAACGTTAGAGGGCAGAGAAGATTAGCGTCTTTTAAGAGGTTCTGGGGATTTGGTGAGGATGGATTATAGGAGATTGGTGGAAAGAGTGATGAAAGTGGAGGTGAGTGAACATAGGCACGGAGGAAGTCCCATGTTTGGACTGATGAATGGCGTGAAGATGGCCTTAGAAAGGATAGACATGAGTGTGGAGGTAGTGAAAGAAAGTGCAATGGATAGCCGTGATTGGATTGGGGATTCAAAATTAGAGTTTTATCTCCACTGGACTCATTTCAAGCTCTCCCTTAGGGCATGAAGGTCATCGATTCTGCAGGTGGCAGTGAGTGAAGAATGGTTGGGAATGGACGATTTTCAACGCTTCCCTGATTTGCTTTCCCACCTTGGCATATCGTTATGAACGTTTTGGTCGTGGGTGAGGAGAGCTCGGTCACTATGACGCATCAGAGTGTCAACCAGCCATACTGTCGAGCCCTGCTGCTGACACTGGTTTATGAGAGGAGTGTGAGGCTGCTTTGCCGTCGGCCACCCACCTTCCAGGCGATTCGACCGGATGTCGGCATTTGTATCTGTAAAACCCAGTGTACTGGATATGTTCCAGGAACTTATCAAATAGCCTAACAATCATGAAATTGTAAGGTATCGAAGATTCAATTTTATATAAGCAGATGCATTGTGCGAACATCGGAACGTGGATGATATACCTTTTAGGTTGGCGTTCGCTAAGCGTTTGTTAAGCTGCAGCATGTGTACTCCCCCTGAAATTTTGGAAGCACGCAAACTAAGAGGAATGTTTGCATGCTGAAAACATGAATGACTGACAATATATCATCGAATCTTCAACATCCACGTGAAAGGACTCTGGCGAAATATATTTAAGGGAAGAGTATTTCAATTAATCCTTACAGGTCATGCACACTTTAATTTAAGATTCTTCATTTGAATTGACGGTCAAGTAACTAATGTGAACATACATCAACAAATACTTCCCTGTTATAAAACAATCTTACCTGAACTAGCCTCGAACTTATTAATGATCGTTATTTTCACCCGTAGATGAAGGGTTTCAAATTATTATTTATTCATCAATAATGAATAGTCTCGTCACTCAGGTAACAAAATGCACGGTACATATGTAGAGTCGGAGAGGCTCAACCTCGCCTTAACATTATTGCTGCTCTCATGTGTTAGATTATCTAGAACGAGTATATCTCATCCATGCGATCCTCATTTACTATGTTTTCATGCTCATATTTTTAGCATCTCGTGTCACACTTTTTGAACTGCTTGAATAGACTCAATAGGATAGTTTGTTTGAGTTTTATAGGTAAGATCAGGAAGACCTTTTTGGTGGACGCCACCAAATTATGTCTAAAAAGTAGTGAGTGACTCATGACATTAATTTACTATACAGCGCAACGATATTTTTAGGTGATGACACTTTTCATTACCAGATTAGGTGTTGCAGCAGTCATGATCATGAAAGCCTTTCGTGTAAACATTTATCAAATATTAGAAGACTTGTGATTTCGTGCACCGATGGTTCTACAGTTCATATGTAAAATTCCCAATTTCTCCCGTGAGTGAATTGCAATACCACGATCTAGTTTCAGCTTGTCAAATCTCCCTGTTAGAACGCAATGCGACGTTCACATTAAATCAGCTATGACTTTTGAAGATTCTCCTCGCGACAAGGGAGACTGAACTAATATACTTTTTACTATGCAACACTAGCCCCTTCCGTCCTATCATGAACGGAAATGTTCATTGTCATACTCCGTCTTTGCAGTACGATGGACTAGGTCGCCGTGAATAAGGTGTATAACATGATCAGCTGCAATTTCGGAACGAGGTACTGGGTGTTTGGGGTTCGAGCAAAGCTTACAGGCCGCACGCTTTATAGCCCGGGCAAATAGGCATCTCCCTTCTGACCTTTATTATTGTGACTCACAGCAAGAATGTCAGCCAAACATATTAAGATCCAGGATACAAATGGCTCTAAGCCGACAAACATGGATCGGTCATGCGACACAAACCATGGTGTTAACCCGACACGCAGTAATGTGTCAGGACCTGAGTTATTGAGTTATCAGTGTTAGTAGGGCATTCAATGATGGGCCAGCTCGACTCGTGGTTGGACTTAAACGACACATTACTGTTTATTATTTGCATATTTGTTATTTGCATAACACAGTTGTGTGTCATAACGACACGAAGACATGTCAACTTTGCCCGGGAGCAGGGTGCCAAGAATGGTTGACATGTATGACATTCAGGTGGTGAAATAAACATATGTGTACATACATAGACAAACAGAAACACGGGTAGGTAAAATAGTTGACATTACAACTCATGGCATACCGGACTACGATCAATACGGATAGTAGAATACGCGCGCGGAATTTCAAACAATATACATCGATGAAATGTAATCAACTAAAAGATTTTTTCTCGGCCGCAAGCACACGCGAAGGGCGGAATGGAATTGTGAAGTATGCGAACAATCTTGTACATACATATATATGTATATATATACGCGCATGTAAGGATTAATCGGCAGGGACACGGCGGTCTTGTGGCGGGGAGATTGGGCGCCTCCCCCCTCTGTGTCTGCCTAGCTTAGTCACCCCCCTAACTAGGGGGAAACGGCTGTATGTCTATACATACATACATACACTTGTATTCAAACATGTGCAATCTGTTTTTCGGATTGGGGAATGAAGTACTTATGTAGTAGCACTTTGAGCTGAATCATAGAAAATGTCAATAGTTGTCGTCTTAGTTGTTTGAGATTTATCGGTACATATATAAAAAAACATATATAAAAAACATATCACGTCCTTCCCATAATAATACGCCGATCTCAGTGAATACAAATATTTACATTCACACTTTTTGAAGTATATGTACTCAATATTTCATAGCGGCCAAAATGTTAATCTCGCAATATTAAGTTGGTTTAGGAAATATTGTTCAAGAAACAGCTAATGCCGTTTCGGTTACTAGGACAGCGATTGATGCGATCAACGGCCGCCCCATGGCTCAGAGACGGGGACAACAGACGCCAGGGATGGGAGAAAAAAGGCCTGTTTTTTAGTACACATCAGAGGAAAGAAGGTACAGAAAGAAGGCCAGCGGACCGATGCTGCTGCTGAAGATAATACTATCGAAAGCATGGAAAACATGTGAATGTTTTAGATCTCGGTAGAAATGTGCGAATTGTTTTCTCATCATTCAATCGTGGATTTTCCGATGGCAAATACAGGTACAATGATATGAGGAAAATATCATAACCTCCCTCCCTATATGAAATCGTTGAAGATTACAAATATCAACTTGGGTTCACGCACTAAAACTGTATGGTATTACTCTTCTCTAAACTGTATGTTATTGTTCCTTTTACAAAATTAAAAGGTATCCAGTGCAACGATAAGGGATAGCTATGCTCATGTTAAACCGCCGTGGCCAAGCGGTTAGCGTATCCGACTGCAGGGTCAGCCTCTGGTGCTGCATGTCGCGAGTTCGAGCCTCGGCATGGACACGACCATCTTGTGGCGGGGAGATTGGGCGCCTCTCCCCTTTGTGTCAGATTTACTTAGTCGCCCTCCTAATTAGGAGGGAACGGCTGTATGTCTATGTCAAAACATGTTAGTCAGAAATATGTATCTCTAAAAGGGAGTGTGAACTTCCAATCGATTGGTGGAGCTTTACAAAATTGTGAGTTAATTCTCTCACATGTACGCGGATAGGTCCAGCACCGCAACAGCTGATGCTACAGCAAAATTGTGACCAGTGTTTCACTGTATCAACAATGCTAATGCAGAATATGCAAATCAGGGGATTTGGTTTTTTATATCAAAGCATCCAACGAGTCCACAGTCGATTTCTCGATGACGGCTCCTATAAAAATATATGTGCTGGAATTACCGGTTACAAAACATCTATTCACACTTTAGATCACAGATTGTTACGCTCATGGGTTGATTGGACAAATTAATTCCCCTTTCATTAAGCAGAGGAGAACTTGATGAAAGTAGAGAGCTTTAAGAAGAACAATCGTTAGTAGTTTTAATATTGTCCGCAAGACTATCGAGTGCATACTTTGACCGTTATTTCACTATCAAGATGGATGTTTCTGCCAGACTCCACGGAGAGAGGGCAAACCGTAATTGCTTTAATGTTTAGTCTTTATTTTGTTGAACTTGGAGCAATTCATTGCCCAAAAAATAGGCCAAAGTGATAAATGAAGCGTGATCAATCACTCAAGAACTAAATAATCATAATAAATTTTATTAATAAGCAACAAATTATCAGATCAAAGTTGTATTATTGGTTTAAGTGAGTGGTGCTTTGCAACTCCAATAGGTGTCCACCATGCGGAGTGTTCAACTTAGTTCATGCAGCGAATTGCTCAAAGTGTGGTAAAATAGAAAAACAATTATCATATATTGTTATTGCCACCATAATTTGCATCATTGTTTTGAGGGGTGGGTACGTGGATAAATCCTTTCATATCAAGAAGCCCCGCAATGATACAAGAACTCTCTGCCAGTAAATAGGTTTCCCCCTACACGTGAACGCAGCTCCATTGGGAATCGGTTGATGAGGGGGGTACTCATTGCCACTAGAACACAATTAATCATTCCTCCCCTGCTCCCGCCTCCCGTCACCTACCCAGAGCTCTAAACTATTACAGTTCCTACTGAAGTGTTGAGGCTCTCATGAAATAAATACTCAAAAAGTCGAAGGGAATCGGAATAAATTGAAAAACCGTTGTTGAACATATCAGTGAACTATAGCAATCGTGTCGGTCATTTATTATCAGTGGATCTGTGAGTAAAGTCAATACAACAATAACCTCACTTTTTATTGATAAAGTTGAATGAATGAAATTATTTATCCCATGTAAAAGCTATGTGTGACTCGACTGCAACGTTGTCCGCTCATGTCCTTCCTTTACACTGCCCTCCTTCCTTCCTATACACAGCGCCCACCGTCCCCATCGCCCAGAATGTGCGCTGCGATAGGCCTCCCCATGGGTGCTATCAATCACCCAGTTTCAATCAGCCGCTGGGAAACCTGGTCCCCGCAATGCTGAGCAACGTATTGGACATAAAGATTGACATCGTTCAGGAAGACTGCCACGCTAATAAATCAACAAGGTCTATCAAGACAGGCTTGAAAGACAAAGGGTCAGATTTCAGGGCATTCCTTCACTTAAAAGACCATCATTACATCGCACATGTACCTATGCAGGGATGCATAAAATCCATATAAATGAACAGTACACCTATTGATAGGAACTTCTTCTCCGTTCATTTTATCGCCCTGTATGATGCACCCGACACTTGCATTTACGCAGAGGACTCACAAAACAGCGTCCTCAACAGCCAGGACCTCCTCACAAGCAGCATAGCGACCATCGACAACAGCAACACAAATCGTAGCAATAGTCATCGTTGAGCGCCCGAGCACATATGACTAGATGGCACTTGGGTCCCTGTTCATACGACTAGATGGTACTGGGGCCTCTCATAAATCGTGCGGCAAAGCAAGCCAGCGTCGGTCAAAGGATAAGGACCACAAACGTATGAAACACATACGTGTGACAAGTTTTTGTCTTTGATTGATCTGATCAGACCTGGATCATTCTCTAAGGGATGATGATGTTGATATACTCTGCCATAGTGATACATTGCCGGCAACCAGCATGGACAGCAAATTTATTGATAGATGGGCATGAATTGTTCAGAAAAGGTTGAGGTGAAAGAGGAGGCGTCGCCTGCATACATGCCACAAATGAGTTCATAGCCAGGTCTTTGAAAACGGTTGTACCTGGACACGAACACGATGTTTGTATTGCCGTCCAAGTAGGGAAACGATTTTTTTATGGTCGGAGCCATTTACAGGCCACCCAAAGCAACTCAATCAGTCACATTGAAGCCTAGCTCCAGACAACAAGTGATTCGAAGAAGAACATGTACTTCTCAGGAGATTTCAATTGCAGTCGGCAGTCCATTAAACTTAAT
>SDVV010032778.1:0-11382 GCA_016164225.1 Gammarus roeselii
ATATATTGAAATATTCAAATATATATATATACATGTATATATATATATTAAATATAATATCAACATATATAGATATACCCTATTCACAAATTAAGCCGACAGCTGGTCGAAAGCCCAGGGCTCCCCACCTGCGCCGTCCGTTCTCCGCTCGTCCGCCGCTCGCCCGCCAAAAACTGACTCTATCAAGCTCTATCTAATCCTGCACTAAATGCCGTCATGCTCCTATTCGTGATACTGGTGCCACTTGATTACATTCATGGCTGCTAGAGAGGGCAGTTGTTGGGTGTCTCTCGACAACAGTCACGGTTGCCAGATACGAGAAGCTATAATGACCTACTTGACAACACTTACTGCTTCCAGAATCGGGAAGTTGTTAGGTGTTACTTGACAACTCTCACGGCTGTCAGAGACGGCAGATGTTGGGTGCTTAGCAATTTGGCATAAATGACGGCTACCGTTGAGTACACTGTTAAAAATAACGGTACCTAGTCATCCGATGACTAATTTTCAGAGTCGCTTTAATGTACAGAGAGACACCGCAGCGCACACCGCAGGGCAACGTATATTTTACCCCATTTCCACTCACAGTTTCCCGCCAAACACGTCGAAGGGAATTTTTTCATGTAAAATAACGTAGGATTGGAATCTCTTAATTGACGCTTTTGTAAAACTACTGATTTATTTTTTCGTGATCAAGAAAGAAAGAGTTTGTATTGTTTCATACTTCTATCTACAACAAGATTCAACCGTTTGTTTAGTGACAATTGTACGCCAAAGGCATTTATAAAAATATGAAAGTCGAGGAAAATGTGCGTTCAACCTTATCAGCTTACATGCCTTCGAGAGACAGTCCACATTGTATGATGGATGTAAGTACCACTATCGTGAAAAACCACTCAATACTGATACAACCTCGCACACGTTCTACATTCATTGTCATATATTTTGGTCTTTCATACATAACGTAATTATCGGTGAACAACCTAAGTTCTGCGTCAAACTGAATTACAATGAAAAGACAATTGTGGGCGACTTTTACACTCTCGGACTATCGAGCCCTAATGCCTGAATGGTTGGATGACCTGAATGGTTGCAAGAGACGTGAAATTTAATTGCTGGTCGGCGAATTTTTGGAAATACAAATGTCCCCGAGTGGAATGAACGGACAAAATAATTTACCTATGCTTTACCTATGCTGTGTTCCAGTGGAATGTTGCTGGAAAGCTTCGAGGGGTCAACTTGCAGTGACAATGAAAATAGCCAAATTACGTTTTCGTGTATGGAACTTGTGTTTTTAGTGAAAGTAAGCAACAATTACGAGCGCAAGCACTTCTCACAATGATGCGTGAAAGTAATAGCAAGAATTTTTTGGATGAAATCCGGGCACTTAACCCCTAAGAAAGAATCACTTCCACCCACTGTTACAAGGGTTACGGGCGTGGATAACATTGCCAGAGTCTGGCGAGAGCACTTTCGGGATATTGCACACTCCGAGGTGAAGGTTATTGTAAAACGATTTACAAAATTAGTAGGTTGGAAATGATGACATTCCTAGAGAAGTGTATGAGCATGCCTCTCACTGATTGAGGACGTGTTAGCTCTCTCCCTTGGTGGCTGCATAATAGCCGAACAGTTGCCAAAAAATGTAATGCATGAATTGTTACGCAGCTACTACTGTAAGATGGGAAACGAAGAACCCGTCGGATATGAATAATTATCGTCCCATTGCTATTTTGATATCTCAATATCCAAAGTTATGGAGAAGATTATTCTCGCAGGATAGTAAACGTATTTGTTTACGACGAACAGTCAATTTGTTTGCGAGGAGGGCCATGGTACGGAAATGGCGATGTGTGCATTAAGACAGAGCAGTAGAATACTACAGAAGTAGGGACTTGACTGTCTTTATTTGCTTTTCAGATGCAAGTAAAGCGTTTGACTATTGTTTCTGCAGATTGCACTGATGATGAGGATGTTGCAATACAGACGAGGCGACAAAATGCCGTTGGTAACATGCTTATGCGAACATTTTTCTTGGCGCCAGAGGCGACAAAAATAGTTCTTCGAAATCGCATTGTTACCCAAATTCACTGCAATGTACTGTGGAGGGATTTCTACAATACAATATGAGAAAACTGTGAGTGATCTATAATGACACCTATCGTCGACTACTGGCGAGAGCGCTCCGGATCACATAAATGTACTTTTTCGTAAAGCGGCACGCAGCCTCATGGCTAGAGAAGAAGGAAGTTAATGTTTCATATACGTATAAACGTGATATTTCTAATGTTCTTTCTGATATTAGTTGTATGCCAGACAGGCTCAAGAGGACGTCAAGACGTTGTGCCCTGCTATCGCACTCGGCATGCTTAAGCGGACGACAAGGTGTTGTGCCCCGCCCTTGAACCATGCAAGGTCATGAGGACGTAATTGGGTCGTGGTCCGCCTTCGTACCCGGTAGGCACAATCATGACATCACGTCGTTGCGTGATCTATGGGAGCAACCGAAAGGAGTGTGGGTCTAATATAGGGGCCAACACTGGTCGCAAGATACCCAACAAGAATATGTCGGTGTATATCAGGGATTTCAGGCTGTGCGCCGGCAATGGCTCCCACCCCACAATAGGATTGGGGCAAAACATCAGCAACACCGAAAACGTCGGGGCTTTCGAAGGTTCGAAATTTGAGCTATCAAGGTGAACAACAGCAACCATATCATGATTGGTGCGGGAAAATATATCTCTCCATGATTTTCACTTAGAGAAGTGTTGTTTTTAAGGGTACATATTTCTATTTCTGTAATAAATAAAAACATAATATGTACCAAGTCTTCGTAAGCGTGAGCTTTTCTGAAGAGAACATTTACATAATATCAACTCATAAGTAGTGGTAGTACATGTACATTCCGGTATTCATCCAAACATTCAATGGATATTGTTAGGGACACTATCTACTCCCAATTGGTCGATGGGACTTGTATCCCGACTCTCCCCTAATCTTATGCTTCTGTGTCACAGAAAGGGCAGAGCTTACCCTGATCAGCAATTTCGCCATTGCATCACCAGTTGAGTTATCACCTCGAGCTGAAGTGTCTGTTCATCATTGACTGTAGGACCCGAGCAGGACTGCCCACTTGTTGGCAGAGCAGTGCACCTGACTACAAGGGTGAGTGCTGTGTATCAACTTGTGGGTGGTTCTTCATTACAGGATTTCTGGTCGCGTTATTCTGAAAGGATTCTTTCTGTGAGGTTACATGCTCAAAGAACGTATCTTTTCTGTATCAATTCAATAATTAACTTTTAATTCAAAAGAGTTGTTAATCAAATAAGAGTCCTTTAAATTGCAAGAATCTAATGGAATTAAGCTAATTACCAACTTATATTTGTCAGCTAAATAACCAATATGCAAGTTCAATATAGTGGCCATTTAAGTTTCATTTTCAAGTTATTATTTATGAGTCTCAAAATATGATGCTATTGATGTCATAATTCATTAGGTTATATATCAATGTGCAATCCTTTTTTGTATCTATTGATTTCACAAAGTAGGATGAGTGGTTTAAACTGCTATCATCTCGATGGAGATGTAGCTATCCCTTAATCTCGTCTTATCTATCAGAATTCAATTTGAATCAGTGTGCCACAGATGGACAAACATCTAGTTGATGTGTCTTTTATAGTTGCTATGTGTTTCGATTAATATTGTACTTACCAATCCTGTTTCTTTCATAGGAAGCCTCAAAGCTTTACCCACCACAACACTTAGACAATTGCCCCGTAATAATTACTGCTGGGTTTGTTGTGGTGTAATATGAGTTTTACCCGTATTGTGATCTTGTGTAACGGTGTTTTCTGTCTTGGAGGTACAGTAATTCCCAGACGTCTGCGTTTATATTGGAGCTGTCCTCTGTTGGTATAAGTGGCTATCAATTGCACGTAGTTAGTTGTAAGGGTATAATAGTTACTTGCGATTTGCTTGATAGCTACTGGAATCAAAGGGTGTACATCTTCCCCTTCATTATCAGGCCAAGTTAAGTGGTGACATCTGACACTGGCGATCTTGTGTGGCTGGGTGCAAATTGATCGGCGTTATCCAGTACCTTAATGAAATCTCTGTCGATGCAATGCACAGTCTCTTTGCAAGAGTGCATAATGTATTATGTAGGAGCATGTTAGTAGGTAGCTGCTTTATTGCAAGTAATAGGAATTGCATAATAGTTGATCATTATTTAGAACTGTTGCCGGTTGTTGGTGCATGTATTCATTGATCAATGGTACAAGGACTAACAACATCAGAATGGTGGTGCTAGTGTTTAAAACAATCTTTTGCAGTTGTGCTAACTGTGTGATATTGTTGGTAAATATATGTCCAATGGTCTATGGTGGATTGATTGATGAGCTACTGTTCTGTTTAGTACACCAAGGATCAGAGTTTTTTTATTACATTACCACAATTAATTAGGCTGTTTCTAAATGATGTAGTTTACTGTAATAAAAATTATTCACCCATAAAAAAATTACCACCAAAAAGTTATCCTGAACTAGTGATTACATCAGTAGCTGTTAGAAGAAGTGGGAGGTCGTATTTAGATCGACTGCTGGTGGATTAATGCCCTTATGCTCACAACGGACAATCATCGGAATTGAGTTCGTTAGATCGAGGGCTGTTGATAGAGCTACACCGGCTATGTTAGGATATTGCTATTCTTTATTTTGGGAGCTTCGTTCCTGGTCCATTTTTCTTTTCCTTTGCATCAACTACTACATATAGTTCTTGCCCTTCTGTTTTATGTAAACAGTCAGAAACATTCCTGTTTCTGAGTAACTTTACTCTGATCTTTGCCTCTGAGGCAAACTTAGGTTTCCTTTCCAATTCTTTAGGCAGGTCAGGATTGGAGTATAGAATACTTTCTATGATCTGTTACACTTCTGTCCTTTTCTGCATCTAGGAAAACCCTGCATCTAGGGTAGGGTTTATATGCGTGTCACCGAGTTCAGCATACTTGGGGTTGTTGCTCTTCTGGTTACTGGTGTCCATTTTATTCTGACACGCTAGACCAAGTCATAATTAACAAGTTGTTCCCTCGTGTGAATACCGATCTCATGGGGTCCATGTCATTCAATAGGAATAGGCGATAATCAAGGCGATAGATACATTGAAGAGAATCACCTCGAAGCTGACGGAATACAACAATAAAAATTTGCTGATGAATCGAGCTGCATTTCTAATGAGTATACAGTATACCTTGACTCTGCAGGGAACCCATTTCAATCATTAGGTATTTGTTGGGCATTTATTGAAATTAGGAACTTGGCAATAGAAGGAAACAAAACGGAGAAGAAATGTTTTAAAAGACTGACTGAAGCAGGACAAATAGTTCCTGTAGATCAACAACAAAAAAAATTATACTTAGTGCGTATGGAGCTGATGGATTGGAGCAACATTCAATGCTAAAATTAACAACTATAGCATAGGCTTTTCACTCAAAGTAAGATGCCTAATTTTATGGCCCAATATGCATATCCAAATAAGATGTTGAGAAAGCACACTTCACTGAAATAGGCTGACAATTGTTTTCATTATATTTCATCCAAAAATTAATTTAGCAGTCGTAGCATATAAGCTAAAAACTATAATAAATCATTCTGGCAATTGATGATTAGGAGCCATAATAATTAGCTAAGCAGCTATGGCAATAATAGCATAGAAATAATAGAGCAGTAATAGTATATTAAATAAATAGGTTTGAATTTAGCATAATTGATAAATATGGCAGTTGTAGCATAGTTAGCAAATGAGATACAGCCGTCAGTAATTGTGGGTTATGTGAACATAAAAAACATTGTAATCAGAAAATTAGTGCAAATATAGGTAGCTGTGACCAAAGGTCAATACATTGTAGCAAGCTACAACATATAGCTGTGTTGCAATGTGTTTCTTTAGAAATATGTAATATTTGTGCAATCCTACCAGTGCACATTTATTGGAACCAATGAATTAAAGTAGTTGATTATATTGGGTTTTATAATATTAGTACCATTCCATTATCTGAAACCCCTGTAGTTATATCATAGATATTTAATATTTTTGTTGGCATGATCCTTGCTTCTGATTATTTTATAACTAAGAAGAAGTAGATCCTTGCTTCTAATAATTTTACTACTTTGAAGAAGTGTCTTCACACTTGGAATTCAGGTTGGAGATTTTTATTTGCACAGCAACGCAAGGTACTGGCTAATTGATCCACTATATAATCACTGCTACTTGTGTTTGTGACGCTAGATTCCTGGAATACTAATTGGAAATTCATATTTTTGAAAAGCACAAGGTAGTAACTCTGTAGTGGTCCCACAACAATGCCTAAAGAAAACGTCACATTGAATTATTGATCATTAGAAAACTTAGCAAAATAAGTAAGGGCAGCTGTTGTGTAAGTAATTATGACATACTGCTGTCTACACTGACCTTAAACGTAAAAAAATGAGAGTAGAAATTCCCATATTGAGGTTGTTTATTGCATTTGCTCAAGTAAGAACTAACACTCCGGTCACAAATTTCGAAACTAATTACACAGTTAGCGTGGCTGATATTATATGCGCAGGATAAATACATTCCAATGGGCCATTAAATGGGACTGATAATTAAACAGGTTTTGTACGAGATTAAAAAAAATGTGAGTATATAAAACAGGAAGATAAAATATTGAAATGCAAATTACACAGCTTTATAACAAATAGTTCACATGTAAATTGCTTAGAGGAAATGAATTACTGTTCAAAAATCTCTGCTCACGCATGTTCAAACCGATGCAACTTTTGTTTACGTTTGAAAATACCATCGGTTACAAAGATAGAGAACTTATTTTTAATTTCTCGTTTTATTTAAACAGAAGATGAACCGCACATCGTACATTGTGAGCCAGAAGCGGATCTAAATGACCGTCCGTTCACATCTATCTCTGACTCAGTCGATGGCTATCATCCATTAAACGCCATCCCATCCAATGCTCGGATACCGTTTGGATAGCATACCTGTGACAACATTTGACTCGCATGAAGAACTAGATCCCTCCATATTTCAAACAGAGCTCTCATCACGACTTCAGAAAAATGTCCAGAAAACACACCACAGTTTCCAAACAAGGATCCAAAACAGTTTCTAACAATTATTTGGCAGAATGCTTGGATGGCCGGGAGATCGTTGCACCTAATACGGGGGATTAGTTCAGTTCTACGCCGAGGGTTCAAGGCTGGCATTTAGAATGGTTCAAGTCGTGGAACATCATGAAGGTAAAGCGTGAAACTCAAAAATTGTCATGGGACAGTCAGTCGACCGGTGACTGTTTTGTCCGGGAGAGGTGCGAGCGTGGGGACCTTTGGAAAGTTCTCCAGAGCTTTGAGGCCCAGCCGATCCTGATACCACCGCATGATGAGAGCCGCGGGACTTCGCCGCCACCAAAACAGGAGATGATTCAGTAACTGGACAGCTGTAAGCCAGCCAAGCGCCGCCAGACCGTCACGAACGAAAATGGAAGCCTGCAACCATTTCGTCACTCAATTTCAGGTAATAACTATACATTCTTTTGAGTTGCGAGTGTGTGGGGAAAGAAATTCTGTTGTGCCCTCAACAAATAGATGTGATGTTGTTCAAATGTGTATAGCTCTTTGTCCAGTCAGGCAAGATTTGTCAGGTAGCCGATGCTGAGCAATCGGAGGGAGGCCGAGGTCATGTATTGACAAACACTGCCAGTCCCTCCTTTCCCCATGCGTCCCTGCCTTGTTTGATTCCATGTAGTCTTTCTTGGGTCCGATATTTTTGGTGCTTAAATCATACTAAAGTTATTTCGTAATGGCGGATAAAACCGTTCAGTAATGTAGCGATGGAATGAATAATCACTTCATGGTAATAGAGTAATGATTTAGTCCAGTAGTCGTCAATGTCAATAGTGTAATGATTTCGCTGAAGCATGTGCGAAGCTAGATAAAATGAAAGGGGAGCAGTGACTCTTAGTGGAGTGTGCTTGGCTTCTGCCATGTGAGGGAACCGAGCAGTGTTCCTTAAAAGATTGCAGAGCGCGATGCCGTCCTCCCATTGATGTGGTAGAAACTTAAAATCCTTCGATTGGATACCGCAAGAATATATTCCTAAATATACCCTCTGACGAGAGAAACTAGTTTAGTTTAAATAAGTAGCATAGATTAAACTCCATGTTTGGGTCAGAAGGCATAGTTATAGTCTAATATTAGACGCCGTAGTTACAACGTGACCACCCCAAACCAATAGCGAATCAAGAGATTAGATGACTGCCTTATTCCCAGGAAATGTTTACTAAATAGGCAGAGGTGACTGTAAGGAATGTTAGGCTTAGGAATAATATCGTTCAATTAAACATAAAGGGAATTCTCGATTACTCTAATGGGGACTTCCCATAGTTGGATCATGCAGTAAGTATGGAAAAGGTTCCTGAAAACTTCCCGTGGATATTTCTTTGGTTCAAGTTAGTGTTCTAACACCTTGATAATCACACACGACAGAAGCTAAAATTATTTAGCCAGACCAAAATCCCCTAGGTTATTTGACGGGAGTCTTAGATTTTAGGAAATTGCGCTAGGCTCGAGCGACCAGTTACCGAGTTGAGTGAGGAGGTTGGGACAAGTGAGCTGACGGTCAGCGTAGGCTATAGTGAAGAAATTAGATTTTTGAGAAGTGGCGATACGAGTGGATTCGCTGTGAGCCTAAATGAAGAGGTGGTGAAGGAATTGAAATGTCTCAAATACGAGATCTTCAATATGGTGGGAAAAATAATGACGTGGGATCAGAGGCGGTTTTTGAGTGAATGTATAGAGTCAGATGTTCGGTGCACTGATGGGTGCACCCAACATCTATAAGGGGTGGTATGCGGGTGTAGTTCATAGATGATTCAACTGCGTTAAGGTTGGATGTTGTCGGATTGTATATCTTCAGAGTATGGCAGCAGTAACACGGCTGGATAAAATCGAGTCGGAGATAGTAGGAGTGACCTCATTTATGGTGAAATATTAGGCTGCTAGATTAGGCTGCTAGCATGACTAAGATAATGTTTACCCCTTTTTCCTACATTTTATTACGTTCATTGCAGTTCGCAGCCAGGAGAGGCGTTTTATTATTTTTGCCTATGGATATTGCGTAGTGAATGTTCATGTACTACATCTTTCGGACAGTTCTGATGTTTTCCGAAGACGAGCAAAGAAAAATAACATCACACGCTGCCGCAAGAGGGTGTTACCAAAATGTCTAGACACCTTATGGAAGTTACTTATTTCACATCCTAATACTTAGTTACGTAACTTCGGAACTACAGTTTCTAGTCTTTCGGATATTTTTCATATCAGTCCTGCAAACTGCTGGAAGTAACCTGTCTCACACGCAAGGGGTTGAACAGGCGTTTATACTCTTGAAATATATGTATTGGATGCAGTGACACGGAGTCATGCTCCCCTTTTTGCTATAGTATTTGTTATAAAAACCCTATTAAATTATGCGGGAGCAGCATGCGAGCATATTCATTAGGAATGTCCCCCTCCCCTAATCTGATGCCCCCATAACTTTCGAGTTACGTCCTTCCCTCAGAAAATCTTAGATGCACCTCTGTTTAAATAAAATGTAATGTAAACAAAATGAAGGATCACGCAGAATGTTTTTTATCTCCAAAAAATATACAGGAAAGCGACATCGGTGAGAGGCCTTGAACGGTAGAAGGCCTTTAAGGTGTTGTCGGCTGTCACTTGTTCAGATTGCCTGCACTGCATGTCGGCACAACAATGAGCGATCTCGGAACAAATTGGTCACTTGAAGATGCCTTAGGTGGCATTGGCTTAGCGCAAACACACTGCAACAATGTCGAAATGGTGTTATTTCGACTTAATTACTTAAATCTGATCTATTACAATCGGAAGAATAAATTACTCTAAACAGCTTCAGTACATAATAATCGTTTATCTATGTGTTTTATAACGTGCACAATACATTGTTCACCTACACAAGTAAGTTGTACCCCAATAGACACGTCAGTGCAATTCATATCTTATTTTGCATTAGTGTCCCTAGCATCTTCCCATGACCTTATAACCGTCAATTTCTCTTTTATAAGGCATCACTGAATAATACTTACACATACAATAAATCATACTTCTGGCAAATGGTCAGATATGGATGGAATCAATATATGTGTTCATCTTCTACCATTAGTTTGAAGTGAGGTTACGTACTAGTCCAAGACATCCGTGAAAACCTAGCAGCAGATGATATTGAAGATCAACTGAATAGTTCATGGACTTTCAATGCTGTAACAATATTATTTTATTCCAGGGATGAATATGGTTGAGAATGTTCAGTGTGAGTTTTACACCTACAAGTTCTTGTTGATTCCTTGGCAACATTTCATGATTCCTGAAAGATTTGCTCTTTGAACGGAAATGTTTTCCGCAATATATTTCCAATGATTCCCCGTTGCTGTTCTACTTTGTTTCATGTTTTGTAGAAAAGCTAATTAGTAGACAGAAAATATCCGTTTACAATCCTTGTATTTTCTGAAAATATAGCTCTAATACTTTAATTTGATTCTCATATAGCATATAAATACACATTCATTTTTTGATCAATTATGTCAAACGATGTGTATGAACTATTTTGTATCAAAGTAGCTTGAAACCTTGCCAGGAGTCCTCCTCCTTGACATGCCGGCATTCAATCTTTACATGATATAAAATATTCGGCATTCAATTCCTTTGTGCTCGCAATAGTTATTGACAGGCTATAGATTGTTTGACATTCGATGCTCGTCTGTTTGTCTCGCACAAATTGCTGACTTGCAATTATTTCCGACATCCTCTAGATATTTCGAGCAGAATGAAAATAAGTGTCTACTTCCCAGATACATGGTTAAAATAATGACTAAGTCAATTTATTTGACGTAACTTGACAATCAACTCCGTATTCCATAACCACTTATAATTGTATTTGATTTATTAATAAAGATACGAGCAATGGATTTACCAGTGTAGATATCAAATGAATTTCATGATTGTTTTTAGATTGAAAACTACGCGACGCCCAACCCGATCAATTGTATACACAAAATTACGGCGTATTGTTGTTGAAGATCCTCTTCTGGGTAATGATGAGATTTTGTTATTCAAAACTAGGTTACATGTTATAGAATTGGCTTTGGGGACAGCGAGTATGAGTGTGTTAAGGACAGCTACCGCACGATTACAGTGTATCCTCTCACTCGGTGTTGGTGTGGCCCCATGCAATTAACAAATTCTCACGAATAACACTATACAAATTTTGTTCCTTGTGAAGGACGCGATAGGCTGATCATATATTCCATCGATGTATATA
>SDVV010032779.1:0-11382 GCA_016164225.1 Gammarus roeselii
CTCTGATGTGCTTTCCCGCCCTTGGCATCCCGCTGTCGGGATGGTCGTGGGTGGGGGGGGCCCGGCCATTATGACGCGGCGGGGGTAAACCAGTGAAAACTGTGGGCCCTGCTGCTGACGACGGTTCCTCGGTACATTCGGGACCCAGAGTGTAAGTTGAGGGGCTACCGGCCGGACCCTTTAGCACAAAAGGGCTAAGTTGTGTGAATGTGAGCGTGTGAGGGTGTGAGGTGCGCCTTGCCGTCGGCCACCCCCCTTTCTGGGGGATGCGGCCTAGTGTCTGTATCTGTATCTGTATCCGAATTGTACCTGGGTTGTTACAATAATTTTGCGGTCTAATTGCATTTGCGAGACAACCATTTATACAACATTCCACAGTGTCATAAATTCATGTTTTTATATCAACACATTCATCTGTATGATTTGTCATACTCATGAAAAAGTTTTGCTCAAGCTTAGAGGGCGGAGCTTACTCGGCACGGCACTAGGAACCAATCCCAATTGGTGTAGATTCAGAGGCCCGTGGGGAACACGAGAGGGTATCAAGCGCGATGGCGTTCAGACAGGCTAGCACTGTGCTCTCAAAAGGACGTGTTGAGGGGAACAATACGCTTCAGAAGCTCAATGGTTGATAACGGGCAACAAAACTAAGTGATTGGAATCGTGTTGGCACGACGGCGACAGAAAAAAGAGTGAAGCGAAAAGTGAATGTGAGAGGTTCCATTACGTACACACTTGAAATAAAAAGTACCTACGGAAGCAGCCACGTACAGGACATCACGCTCTCAGAAAGATTACCTACAGCAATCATATTCAGGTATGCATCGGGGCTCTGCATCTGTCGGTTCACGGGAAAGGATGAAATCAATGAAGAATATTCACAAGTGTCTCATACTGTCATAATTGTAAATGAATCACTATCCAATCTAAAGTGGGTCATTGTTTCCATCAAAACAGGCCTGGAGTACCGCCAAACCAACTTAACGGAAATACTATCATCAGTCTATGAACTGGACAGCCGAAGGGTGGGAGGTACGTCTACATGTGACATAACACTGGATGCAAGAGTTACCAAACAATCATAATGACTTGATGTCATACATTTAAATATGCTCCTGTAAGCGATATATAAAAAAATTGCAAGCAATCGTCGACAGCCGTTTACTGAGTTAGGGTTTTTGTTCTCCTTTCAGGGAGGAAGAAGCTGTACGGGTGAACAACGGGACGCTACCGAAAGGAATATATCTCATTTTATGCTATTATTGTGTCATGTACTAACCGCATGCCGCTTACTAATTACTATTCTACAAGTTTTCTGGTTAGTGTTATAACGTTTGAGCCTCATTTGGAGTCGACGCGGCACGGTAGAAAGGATGTATAGCTCTAATGTATATTGTTAAACGTCGCGTTAGGAGCCACTGTCGCTGCAACATTATTGGCATCGGCGATTGTAAGCATGTTAGGTACTTTTGGATAAAACGGATTCTCACCTAAAATTTGTAAATATACCTTATCGAATTGTCAAGTTATTAATCCAGTTATTCAGCCTCCCAACCTAAAGTTGAGAGTTCTGCATAAACTCCTTCGACTGTGTCTGTAAATCTTCACCCACCTTACCCTCGCTAGGCTATCCTATTCTGCCACTCTATGATAGCATTGATCGTCCCGCGAGAAAGCCGTGAAAGTAGGTGGATTGGCTATTTAGCCACGTAAGTATATAACTCTGTGTCAGTTCCCTATCCCTTCCTCTCTTGATTATTGTCGCTTTCATTCTTTATTTCTTTACACCGGCACCATGTAGATAAGCACACATTTATACGTGAATACAGGGTCAGTGCCGGCACTGGTGCCGGGACCATGTAGGCATATACAGGGACGGTGCCGGCATCATGTAGGCATATACAGGGTCGGTGCCGGTACCGGTGATGGCACCATGTAGATACACACATTTATACGTATATTCAGGGTCGGTGCCGGCACCATGTAGGCATAGACAGGATCGGTGCCGACACCTGTGCCGGTACCATGTAGGCATATACAGGGTCGGTCATCATCTAAAGCCTTTTACCTTCAATCCGTGATTTCTATTAGAAATAAGTCCTTTGCTTTTGTGTTACATGATATTAAATGTGGATCAAATTCACGGCATGTATCGGTAAAAAACCTAGTCATCTTAACCTAACCAAACCTAATCTAATCTAATCGAATCCAACCAGGAATTAGGTGTTATCGATCGAGATTTATGCTTACGAATGATATTCAGTAATTGATTTATGCTCTATGCATATCCACTTGGCTCTACATTTCGATCTATCATCTGCAGTTTGAACACACTCATCCAAGTTTTATTGAGCAAGTTACATCGTTTGTTTGATTGTTATAGATATTTCATATTATTTTTGAGTTTAACACAAATTTACATCACTTTTACCTCTGTTTTTCGTAACCAACCTAACCAATCTTAACCATGCCTACGTAAACTTTTTGGGTTATTGATTTATATTGTATACATATACACTTTTCCTTACATTTTATCAATCATTAGCAGTTCGGAAACACTCTTTCAATTTTGATATATCATTTTCCCTCCATTCTTCAGAGGTATATTATGTGTGGTTTGAACCTTATAGGTAATTTTTATTGATTATTTTCACGTGCTATTTATGTACGAGCGTCGTTAGATACCTCCCATGTTTTGCTATTCAAACTGTGAATATGTCATAGGTAGACTGCATTATAGCAATTTTGTAGTCGGGGCTCGGTGATGATACAAGATGATAGTCTTGTTAAAGCTTTAACTGGTCAACCTAACCAAGAATTAGGTGTCACCGTTCAAGATTTTTCGTGCTTAAGTATCATATTTAGTCTTTGAGTTAGGATTTTCTACACAGAAAATATCTCCACTTTCTCTTCACTTGGATCGTTCAGTTGCAGTTTGAATTCACATTTTCAATTTGGATTCAGTAAATACTTCAATTTTAAGCTTTAATTTGTTTGAATATCAACTGTAATTCATATTATTTTTGAATTTGAAACAAAGTTTACATCACTTTCACTTGTATGTTATTCGTACCCACCCTAACCAAACTCAACCTATTTTAACCATGAATTACAATTTTTTTTACACTAAGTATTAATGCTTATGTATGTTATTTTAATAATTGTTTCATGCGTTTTACATATGTAGCTCTTCACCCGGCTCTCTATAGCAGTTACACCTAGGTTGTTTATTTGCATGGTCACTATCTGCCTATATCGTTTAACCCTGTATATACGTATAAATGTGTGTATATCTACATGGTGCCGTTACCGGTGCCGTCACTGACCCTGTATATGCCTACGTGATTCCGACATCGACCCTGTATATGCCTACATGGTGTCGGTACCGGTGCCGGCACCGACCCTGTATATGCCTACATGGTACCGGCAACGGTGTCGGCACCGACTCTGTATATGCCTACATGGTGCCGGCTCCGGTGCCCGCACAGAACCTGTATATACGTATAAATGTGTGAATGTGTGTACATGGTGTGTGATATTAATTTTTTTTCATGTAAACTAGATCCATGTTCAGTGATTTGATTTGTATATTGCATATAAAAATGACAGAATATCATAAATAACCTTAAAACTTGAATGAAAATAAATAATTATTGGTGAGGTTGATTAGGTTAGGTTGCCTAGGCATCAATACATCTGGCAGTGTATGGCAACTTTTATTGCAACTATTGATATTTGATCTATGTTTTCGTTCATTGATTCATATAAATGTCGCTAATTGTGTACCTTAGAGTGAATTTATTCAATATTCGTTAAAATAGACGTAAATGGTTGGAGCAACAAATCCAATATTACAATAAAAAATCATATTCTAACAGTAAAACTATACATATTAAAAATAGCTGTAAAATCATTGCCAAAGCTCAAACAAACATATCTAAGACTGATAGATCCGAGCCACATACATACCTGTTTTGAACTCTACAAACTACTAGTGAGCGAACACCTAACATTACTTGAAATTAATCGATGTTAATCGACTTGTAACAAGCAGAGTTAAAGAAATATATAAATGTAGGTACACGAACTGCTAAAAATTGGTGAAACTATAGAGCCAAGTGGATAGAAGAAATACCTAACATATGATATAAACGAAAAAATATATAAAATTCCTGGTTAGATTAGGTTAGGTTAGGCTACGATGGGTTAGGTTTACGTCCCTTCTGCAGTAAAAACATATACTAAAAAGTGCTTGAGTGGATATAGTGAATGCTCAAATAAGTCAGATATTCTGAATTGGAGCGAAATCTTATAACAAAGCCTGAATTAATCAATAATTTCGAACTGTACAAACTAAACGACTAACATACATTTATAAAAGATATATTTGAGGGACTTAGCATTTAGTAACGACATGCAAGCAAATAACCTAACTGAGGTCTACATTAAACTAATGGAGTATTTTAACAGTAACTATTAATCCAAATCCGGCATATTAGTTCTCCACGATAACTCAAAACATTATCACAGATCCAACAACAGAAGGTAAAACATACCAATATTTTGTGTCACTACATCCAATTAAAGTGAATTTATACCCGACACTTCATGAAATTATGAGATTGTATATCTAATACACATAGTCTAAGCAGCAGTGTTTAAGTATGATATACGGTGTATCATACTATACCCCATATGATAAATCCTAAACTGATATGGAAGGTGTATGGTTAATCAATACATGATGCCAATGTACATTACCGATCTTGTAAAAAATAAAAGTGGAATAATCATGTGCTCAAACTCATGAGGTGAATTGAAACAGGACTAAAATCATATACTAACATAAAAACCACACGGAAAAATATTTGACAGTAAAATAGATACTGAGTTCATGCGTGAAAAAGTAATAATACTACAATACCCGTTTGATCAGAAAAAATTCCTAAACCTTACTATGATATAATATCTATACTAGGACAAATCAAGGCCCTCTGTAACACTACACATAAGTCTGCAATGCTTTATTAGGTCACTTCTCAGTAAGCTTCACCTGATATATGACAAATTTAGAGGCGACAGCCAGTCAGGGTACAATACCTCATGCAGACAAACCATGCATCGGTTTAGTCCATTATCTCTGAACAGCTTCGAGCAAGGTCACATCCTTGGTATTACCAAGAATTCATTCACAGGTACAGTTGTCAAGAATGAGCATGACATGAGTCGCAAGGAGTGTGACCCTTGGCTTCTGTTCACTGACGAAATAGATAAATCACTACGAAGACCATCAGGTCGTTGCATAACGTCTCTAACAAAACACATGGAAGTTAGGACCAACATCCACAAGAACTTACAAGTTCACGATGAACTTGAATGAACTCCAAATGATCCAGTAAATCGTCTTCTATAACGTTAACTATACACTTGCAATGTTTAATAACGAAGTTCCACAAAGATGCAGTACGGATTTTACACCACATGAACATGTGGTTATCCTTCAAAGTAAAATGGTCTAGTTATACAAATAAACATAATCGCAACGAGCTTTTGCCTAGGAGACTCCTTTACCTCCTCCAAAACATTGAAATAAGTTCCTACACTAAATATACAATAAAAAAAACAAGACAAAGCTTGTTACAAATCGAATCTTCTATTGCTTTATTTTTCCACTTCAATCTTTGTAACAGGATGTAAAAGATTCTTATAACACTAACATATACAACATGTAACTAAGTTATACCCTAATTAATGTTTTACATTGCAGATATAAGCGTAATATATCCTATTATTCCTATAATTGTATAATATATCCAAATCTTGCATTGAAGATGAAACTCTACAGGGAACATACAAAGCTGAATGAAATATACTGAACTGTCGAGTTATAATACAATAAGATGATAAATTCTCTACCATACCCAAAACATACATTAAAAACTATGATGTGCGAAAAAAAAAACGTGTAACCTACCAAACAATAAACGTGAATAAGTTTCCACGACATGGGACTGATTTACATAACTGAAACCCATAGTAAATGATGTGTAATACTTCTACACGAACACGGTATAGATTATGCAAATCTGCTGGAAATTTTTCTCCATCGCAGTGCGAAACAGGGCTGAAATCCAATATTCCTTACCTATAGTTACCACGGCATATCCGTAACAGAACGTGATAAATACATAAATACATCTAAATGATGCAATAACCGACCAATTATGCCTGAAATAATGTGCTACATGTAGGATGCAAACCTAATATATCCTGGAAATTCCTAGAACTGTATGTGATAACTATTCAATTCTCCGAAAACGATACAAATTCAGCATATATTAACCGATCATTACTATGTATACATAGCACAATATAATAACTTACTATGAATCCATATCGTTCAGCTACTCTTGCTATAGGGCATCCAACCAATACTCGCTATACAAAAAATCGAGATAAGACTACTCGAATAGTCTACATACGCTCGATAACGGTCTATTTGAAACATGCGGATACATGGTAACACCAATATATCAGGCTCAAAACTGGAAGCGCGTTATGGAGTGGACAGAATCTCGTAGCATGGCTGCTGCACAAACCGAAAGACAAACATCAACCCGGCAATTACAAAACTAATAAGCCATACTATTCATATAGATATTATATATATATATATATATATATAATGGAAAACACAAAAGTTACACCAATCCATCCATCAGGTGTTAGCAAGCAGGACTTGAATGAGTCAATGAAAAATTTATAATTAATGAAATAGCAATATGAACATATAATATATCCATCAAATATAAAGTCTTTAAACGCTAGATAAATATATAATAATATTAACATATATATCATTGGGTAAAATAAAAATCCAAGCAGTAGCCAGGTCATCAGCTATCAGTCAAGTACCCATTAAGGCAGCCATGGGCGAGCTAATTACTACATGTACCATCGTATTCAAATAAACAATATACTATACATCATGAATGTGTACCACTAAAGACAGAAAAATTCCCTAATCATGCCACGGAAATACTGGACACAAGATAAAAACAGATAAGAGCAATCACACATAATTTTCAAGGAGCGCTTCCAACTTTTATCTTAAGGGATCCCTACACCCCACCCCCCGTCCAAAATGTAATATAACCATATTCTTAACAGCAATTAATAAGTATAAAATTATGAATAGTGAATGGTCAAGCAGTCCCAATACAGCTATCTAGAGAAGAAAAAACATACACAAATACAATAAGCAATAATAACTCATATAAACTGAATGTTCAGAGCAAAAAAAATTTCCCCAAGTACATCCGAAAGTCGTCCGTCCGTCCGCCCACCCGAATGAGTCCAATCGCGCCAAATCCTGTTCCGACCCCTGCCAGATAAGGTTCTACACATGAGGTTGCCTGATCAACGTCTAAGAATATAACACACCATCTAAAAGAAAAATGGAATCACTATAACATTAGGAAACGAAATAAATTGTACAGTGCTGTGCAAATTAGTTCGGACAGTGGTGAAATAATACAATTATTTGCTAAATTGAAGTTTTATTTGCAAGAAACATGTCAATGGTACAAAAAATGATATAATTAATTGGAGATATGACCTCATTTTGCTTCTACAAGCATCTGAACACGATTTGGCATGGATTCAACCAAAGTGGAACATATTTTAGCCAGTTCTTCATCATGATACCAGGCCCTAATTACAGCACTAATTAGCTTTGTCATTGTCGAACAGTCTTCTTCCTGGAGCCTTCGTTTCACTATAGCCCATAGGTTTTCGATGGGATTGATGTCAAGAGAATTTCCAGGCCAGTCTAAAACCTCCAGTCCACTTTCTTCAAAGAATGTGCGCATTTCACGTGAAGTATGGCATGGTGCGAGATCCTGCTGAAAAATGCCGTCTCCATCAGGAAAGTCCCTTCTCATCGTAGGAAGCAAGTGAGTCTCCAATAAAGCTTTGTATTTATCACTGTTCATCATGCCCTCAACACTGATAAGTCTTCCTGTACCGTTAGCCCTAAAACTACCCCAAAACATCTTCTTAGGCGGATGTTTGGGCGCTTGTTGAATGTGCCCTGGCCGAAGCGGTTCACCTTTGCTTCGTCTAACGAACTGTGATTGTAGCCATGTACTTCAAAATGCGATTCGTCTGAAAATATTACTTTTTTCCAGTCGTCTGCTGTCCATTGATCATACCTACGTGCCCAGCGAAGACGTTTTGTCTTCATAACATATGTCAATACCTTTTTATTTAGAGGTTTTCTGGCAAATCTGCCAACCTCAAGGAGCCTTCGTCGGACAGTTGAAGAAGAAATATTTACGCCTGCTGAAGATAAATCTATCTGAAGGTCTACACTTGTTTTCTTAGGATCCCTTATACTATTTCTGATGAGAACTTTGTTATCGCGAGGTGCTGTCTTGCGTTTTCTTCCGCATCTTCCACGTCGCAGTGTTGAAGATTCACCAGTGTCTTCCTTTCTTTTCAAGATATCGCCAACGGTTGACTTGGCCACCTTCATTTTCTCAGAAATCTGTCTAATGCTAGGACCACCATGTTCTTTAAGAGCTACAATACTTGCACGCTTCTTGGGAGTGATATCCATCATGAAGAGGAGGTGAATACTCCGTCAAAACGAAGTATAACTGAGAACGTTTACAGCAACAACCATTCTGCACAAGTCCTGGAATAGCACTGATGCGTTTTCTAGAGTGTCTTCACAGCAGATAACAGTTGAAAAACACCAATAGAATAATTAGAACAGTTGTCAGACACCACTAGAACACCTATATATCTGGAAAACAAAAGAACCATTAGTATAATAGCCCAAAAATTGGACTCATTAGGAAAATTATTTAAAATTTGCCACTGTCCGAACTAATTTGCACAGCACTGTACATAAACACAAAACCTTCCCATATATAACCGGAATCAAGGGCCGAAAGCCCACACTTCCAACCGCCCACCCGAGTGAGTCACCCGTTATTTATATATAAAACGGGTGACTCTCCCGTTATAAGCAAAGAAAGGGTGGCCGTAAGCCACCCTATAGCGACTCGTTAGCCACATTTTAGCTGACTCACGCGCCAAAACCGGCTCCAACCCAGCCCACCTGAGTCCGGTCAACCCGCTCCCCACCGCTAATTAAGCCCCATCCAAAACCTTCACTTGCGTTTTGCTGAGATACTATCTACTTTCATCTCAAAGTTCACCGTCAAGTGACCCTTTAACGAACTGGCATTCATCTTCTCTCAGAAACTGGTTTTTGCCTTCAAACAAATGAAGCAAATAGTATTCATTCACGTCTTTTCGGGCAACTTGTTTCGCCGAAATATTGTTCCAAACAGCTGCTATGTTCCGACAGGGCTATGGGAACTGGAGCAGATGTGTTCTCGTAAGGCCTCGAATAAGATTTATTAGATAATAATTGAACGATTGAGAAACAGAATTGCATAACTTCATTCTTGTTAACCTTGGATTACCGTTGTGCGGCTGATGTAGTTAAGCTGGTTTGCTAAGCAGCTTTTCAATTATTGTACGTACTGTAAGATCAATCTAGAATTATAGGATTTATTCATGTCGCGTAAATAACGATTGGCACCGTAAAAGTTAGCGGATAGAAAAGTCGATAACCATATAAAGCAAAGAATTTGCTGGTTTGGCTATAATCACAGTTGCTTAAGAATGTATGAAGCTGTTATTTTATATCGAAATCAGAAATAAATCCAGGTTGAGAAACAACGATACGTCAATTATTGAAATGGTGGCTCTGAATTTCAAGAATTGTTCTTTAGAATTACCAACCTTTTTTTATGATTGTCCTGAATAATTGTAATTTAGCCGCCATCAAATGCCCGAATACTGAGCTTTGTTGTTATTGGCTCACAACCACCGTGTCGATATGCCCCACTTTTTAGATGTGTTGAGGAAACACGTATTACACCATAAAAGAGCCCAGGAATCGAAGTGCAATCTACCATTCTCAACATTTCAGTGCTTTCTATTTTCCTATCAGTTATATGCATCAATATGTTTACAGTCATCAACGTTTAAGACTACACTTTAAGAAAATTATTGCTCAAAATTCTTGAATGCTATATATGACCTACCCTATAAACATCAGTTGATATTTTTCGCAATATTAACCACATGCAGATAAGCCTTTCTCTCTGGAATAATTTCAGTTCATTATGCAGGTGTCTCATGTTCATCGAGCCAAACAGACCGATCGAGAGTCGTATTGAGCTGGCCGATTTTTTTGGCGGCTGCGTTTGCGAATCGAAAATCTTTGTAGGTGCTCGGAATCCGTTTAATCGGAAATTATGTGAAATATATTGAACGTAGAACTCAAACATAGTTTGTGATATCATGCACTGTATACTACGTGATCGAAATTGACTTTAATGTACATTGATTGTCTGTTCACAATATACGTTCTGGAAATAAAAAAAATTATATGGAAGGATAAATAATATTGAATTTCCAAATATTAAATTGAGTTTGGATCACACTATTTTTCCATTCATTCATGTATTGTTTGATCCAATTGCAGCCAAAAAGTTTTGCTTCATCACACGCTCTTCTTGCTTATCATCGATCAAACAGGTTCTAACTATTACTCCGTTATGTGTCAAACTTCTCTTTGAAATGTATATAAATATTTTCGGTGACTGTTAAAAATTCACAGAAATCAAATACAATCCAATTAGATGCGGCATGATTGACCTCACTCATTTATGTTTCTGTTTAATTGCATTGTTTTAGGATAAAGCGTTTTTAAGCCGATGAATGTTTTTTTTGTAGCGATATTGGTTCAATATTCATAATATGAAACGGACACGAAAATATTTAAAAAAATGTCTACAAGGTTTGATGCTCTTTCGCGTTTTGAAATGGTTTATGATTGGATATAAAATTCAATATCAAATAGAGTTATTGGATCCCCTATAAATCGATTTGTTATTGAAGGACAAGTTGATAACAAACGAAAACAAGATCAACAGCAGGCAAGTGTTGGATTTCCGTTTAGAATATTGTGAGATAATTGTGTTAAGATGACTCCGCCAACACCAACTTATTCCGGTAGGAGGAGCATTGAATGGCCAAAGAAGGTTCCTCCTTTTGCAGCTCTGTTGATCACTGTTGAAAGACGATAGGGGGAAAAGGGTAAAACTTAGGAACAACCGAGAGACGCACATGCGGTGCACACACCGGCGCAGTTGTATACCATGGGGGAATAGTTACGGTGTGTGGCCTGCGTATGAATACGATTGGTGGCTACGCTACATGAGTAATATCAGAACTATTTTTTCTCAGTGCGGGTGACGATCATGACCTTGAGACGCTACTGGTATCGCCCCCAGCCCC
>SDVV010032780.1:0-11381 GCA_016164225.1 Gammarus roeselii
TATATGTATGTATATAAATATAAATATATGTAATTAATTATTGATGATGTTATGCCAAGCTAGCACATTTGAATACGAGGAGTTCTGCCTGTTTAGACTTGGGCAAAAAAAAATAGACTGGCAAACATGACAAACCCTGTAGTTATTAGTGCAGAAAATCAATAGTTATTAATGCAGGATTGTTCAGATATGGCCAGATAATTAAGGAAACCAGGACCACCTTTGTAGTTTGTTTTGTGTGGACTCCACCACCCCTACATCCACACCTATCCCCCATGGGATAGCTGGTTTGTTCTGACTTTGGCTTTGAACATAGTTTTCTGGTTCTTCAACCTTTATTAGAATATTGTTGCAATAAATCTAGCCAGCTAATAACTGAGATTTTTGCTATGATCTCTTAAATAGACCTGTACAACACACAATAAAGCTGGCTGCACAGTAGGTCTATTTGATATCAATAATACACATTTATTGTAAGACGCCAAGATGCATGAATCGAGCACAGCTACGTGTTGACTTGGGAAATGAACAATTGGTTTGGATCATGATTTCATCAAGATTAGAGGATCAGCACCATGGTTGAAAAGCACAGATAAACTTCAAATGAGCAGTAACCCAAATAGCTCTCTTGCTATAGCCATCAATATTTGGGTACTGTTTCCCGAAAGTGGAATGTGTCAAAAACGGTAGCAGTTGCCAGGCCACAACTCAGGTCCACCTTGTGAACTCCTTAGCGGCAGGTTCCTGATGGCTCTCATGTCAACTGTTAGCAATCCTGATGTGGGACTGCAAAGTGCCACTTTTTCTTTTTAGACACTGCACTGAGTCAAATTATTGAATAAATATAATTTTCACTTAGGTAATTGCTTGTAGGCAATCAACTCTCCCACCACAAGTTAAAAAATTTAACTGATTCAACTATCCTACCAAAAATGATCAAATTAAACTGCTTCCAGAAGCTACACTTCTAATATTGAGAAAGCTGAAGAGTTGATGACAGATTAACCATCTGCGCACCTACACAAACCGTAAATCTATAGCAAAACGGCAGCACAAACATGAATGAAACAAGTAATTATGGAATATTGAAGAAGTTGCACAAAGACATTGGTATATCATTGATTTTGTACATCACAGTATTTTCATGAGCTTGCAAGTCAAGATTACCACAACAGAAACGTATCAAAGTGCACTTGCCAGTGCTTAACTTGAAATTCCAAGGCTATGCAGTGCCATGGATTGAATTGACGTCCTTGTAGGGACAAAATACAAAAACCTATTTCTGTCCTGGGATTTGCAAGTGGCTTCAATCAGCAAAGGTTATAAATTTACTGGACAAAGAAGATGAGATATGATTGACATATACTAGCAATGGCCTTGGGCCCAGCACAGACCTGTGAAGAACACTAGTAGTAACAGGCAAAGGGTCACTGCTAGAACAACTCCACATGTGACTCATCTGTCAGCCAATGGAAAAATCTGTGATGCACAGTTTCAGCTCATCCGTAATACCCAAGTATTTGAGTTTTGAAAGTAGTACACAGTGAGACTCCATATCAAATGATTGGGAAAAATTGATAAGCACAAAGTCAAGCACTATGCCACAATAAAGCCAATGAGCAGTATTATGGTAGGTAAACAGGGCTGGTCTTCTGTGAATCAATGCTTCTGAAAACCAAATGTTCATTTCCCAACATACCCTTGCGTTCCAAATAGGACCCAAGATTGCATCCAATAATACACTTCAGTAGCTTACAACACACAGACATGAAACTGACTGGCCTGTAATTCAATAGGTTACTTCTCAATTTATTTTCAGTGATGGGAATAATATGTGATGCTTCCAAATGAAAAGCAGCCTCTTCTCATCTGATGATTTGTCAAAAATTAACCAAATAGGAAGGACAAAATGCTAGTGCACTTCTTCAACAAAAAATGATGGATAACACTCTTGTCCCAAGGCTGAACTAGCTATCATCAAGTATTGCAAGATCAGAAACCACATTCGTGTCAGAGATCACAATTGGCTCCTTAGTGCTGTCAGATAGTTGGTGAATGGTAGGGTTTACAGAATTACCAGGTGTCTAATAGCTAAAGAAGAGGCTAATTTAGAACCTTATTTGTGGAGATACTATTTATTCTGTAACACATCAAATGCTCATGTTTAGTTTCTGTTCAGAAATTTGATGACAAAATTATATTGCCACAGTTTTCACATTTCAGTTCCCAATTTTATTGAAAACTTTTGAAAACATATTAGCTAAACTTAGATGAACAATACACAAATGAACTAAAATTATAGCTACACAACACAGAAGCAGATTAAGAACACAGAAACTAATTTATTTCAATACAAACAAACTCCTTTTCTAACACGATTAATTTTTGCCAAAAAAAAAATTCAACACACCTGGATAGGCAACTAAGCTTTCTCAAAATTGTTGCCTCCTCCAATACTTTGTTGATTGCAATCACCATTTTTCATACAACTGACTGATTTGAGAAATTGAACCATGTGATGGTTGGATAAATTGCATATAATGCAGTATAGCTATAGCAAGTACAGTATGGAGCTCATTATTATAGAACATGCCTAACTGCTAATGTTGATTTGAAATTTGACTTCTGCAATACCCCTCTGATTCATATTTTGTTTATTTAATTCCTCTTGAAGAAACTATAGAAAACATTCAAGTCATTGAACATCAGTGAAATCAGTGAAAACAGTATAAAAACTAATTAAAACCAATTTGAAATGAATTGAAACCATAAAAATGAAAATAAGAATGGTTACAACCTTGCTTCCAGCTAATCATTAAATACTTCAATTCCACAGAACCTTATAAAAATGCATACTTTTTAAAAGAATAGAAACTGCGCAGTTTTCCTGTCTTCTCTTTAAGATGATGCCTTTCAACTAATTGAACTCATCTATCATTCAGCTACCTATTTTAAAATTTTGTGGAAATGCTATTTGCATTTTCATTAGTAGAGTATTAGTTCATACAGCTTCCCATTCTAGAACAAGTAGCAATATGGGTATGAATATTTCTTTGTTGCAAGATCTATCCTTATTAATGGGCATCAAGTTGCATTTGGATCCACACCCAGAATTTAGCATTAGTTAATTAATAGCTAGCTACTTGCTGGTATGCTTGAAACTCTGAAATCTTAAACTTAACAGCATGTGCACAAAGACATCCACAATCTGTCATTGTTATTTGTATTATTAGAAATTTTATCAAGGATATAGCTACTATCACAGTTTTTCCTATAGGGAATAGCTATCTAAGTTATTGTCTTTACCAAACTCCCTTAAATCAGCTGCCAAACTCTCATTGCAGGTAAAGGCTCACTTTTTCCTGGGCCAAGCACTACTGGAAAGCCAATGCTATGACGAATCTATCAGACACTTCCAAAGAGGTAAGCTATAGTTTTAATGCTAGATTACTAGATCAATTACAGAAGATCATCAACATTATTCCCCTGACCTTAAAGAAGAATAATTAAGAGCTGCTCATTTTTGTAATTATTACAATTTTTTAGTGTTGTGCTGCTGTTTGTTTAGCAATTGACAGCAAATCTGATGTGGAAACAGGTTCAGTTAGCTACGACATTTACATGAAGGCTGGAGTCTTCTATTTTTGAACTTTTTGTGTATCTGCTACTGCCAGTTCTTCTATTTCCTAGACTTTGCAAGTTTTACAATGTTGCAGTTAGTTACATCCATCAATCACTAGAATATGACAACTGGTCATTGTCATTGTCAATCTTGACCTCAAACAGGTACAAAATTAATGCAAGTTATCTCAATGCAGGGTATTGGTATGGTATTGTCAATAGATAATGTTGACATTGTCTATCCAGCCCAAGATCTGGCCAAAGAGCAGAAGGTCAACTATGGCGATGACATCGCCTCCCTGATCCGTGTGGCGCGTAAACGCCGCTTCAACTTAGCTGAAGAATCCCGAGTGTCACAGGAGATAGAGCTTCAGGTAAGAAATTATAAACCCATGTAAGAGATGTGGAGCAGTTGTTCAATTTCAAGTAGGCACTAATAATACCATTTTCCACTAGCAATGAAACAACTTTTTCAGGACACTGGCATCTTATTTGTTTTGATCCTAACACATGAAGAAAATCTGTTTGTCACCAGACAAATGTAACAGAAAAGAAATCTTGCAAAAGGAAATCAACTAAGAAAGTTGACATAGCTCAGTCTACTTGTTATCTTTTCTGTGAAACCTTCATCATTTGACTTCTGTCCTTGTATACAATCATCATAGTAGTAGAGAAGCCCATTGAAATGCCTCAGTATAGCAGTCTGATTCACAAATGAGCAAGGAGTGAACCAAAGGACATGTAAATGTTGAAAGTACAGAAAAGTTTTCTACGCAGTTTATGAAAACCTTCTGATGTATCCCTTGCTTGTTGTGAGAGGCAACTAGAGGGATTGTACTATTAGACTCAGGACCCCTTTCCCTGCAATTCCCCCTTGATAGGTGCTGATTGCTTGTGATTGCAGTAGGAATGAAGCCAAGAGGACAGAGATTAGCAAAATGTATGTGGCGAGAAAGTTTGAGATGTTGGTGCAAACCAAGAGAAAATTTAAATTGATGGGAGAGTTTGAGTTTGGTGTGGCAAATGGTAGAAAGTTGGATGGTGAGGTCGGTTGGGTCGAGAAAGAGTGGAATTGCATTAGGGAGTGGAAGAAAGCTTTGTCCAGATTGATTTGGATGAACAACGCCAAGTAGGTAGCAACAGCATGATTGATATTTGCAAGCAAGATTCTAGAAGAATGATATTTTTTGACATGAGATTATTATGAGTCATAGAAGGCAATTATATGAGATGGTCTTGGGGTAGTTGAATGCAAGATCAATTAAGTTTGAGGAAGATAAATTTGTCCAAACCAAAGTTTTCATGTAGCTAAACATGTGTAAAACACACCTTCACTTAAGCAAGTTCAGTAAAATTCTGTGCTCATATCATGTTTCTTCAAGTTACTGATATTTACTTACAATGACAAAGCATTTCAGGTGCCATTGTCTAAGTTTGGCGTTTGTAATGTTATGGTGCCCAAAAGGGGGTTGTGGGAAGTCGCCACTGGTGCGGTGTCACCCTGGTTGATGTTACTCGAATTAGCTGGTGTGAGCATGAAGTAGAACTTCTTAGTAAATTGTCTGTGGTTCCTAATATTTTTCTTTCTCATATTTGTTAGAGAGAATGGGGGTGTCCTTCTGTTAAAACTCGTGAGATTGCAATCAGGCAAGGTTGTGTCTGATCCTTAGTCTTTTTTAGATTATGTTGCTCATGATTATGATGAACCTTGTCCCCACCTGTTATTTTCCAAAAGATTGGATGATATCCTGATCGATTGCTCTGTTGTGGTTGATGTGCTGGCAGTACTTGATGTGTCATCTGCATCAGGTCTCCACTTCTGGTAGTTTCATATTCACTGTGCCTATTTTCAGGACGTCTCTGCAGCTTTGTGTTGTTCTTGCAGTGTGGCATCAGTCTGTTGGGGTTTCAATATTTGAATACAGCTCCAGATGCAACCTGAAGTTTGGACCTGTTGATCTCACAAATCCATCAATCATATAATCATATGGCATCTTGTGGAGTAGCTACTTGGAGGACAATGATAATGATATGCTGTCCAGTGAACAATTTGATTTGGAAGTGGCAATATTGCCTCTTAGGTTGATGCTTGGTTTGTGGTTGATGTAGCATCAACCGGGGTGACTTCCCTCATTTTGCGCATACTTTGAAATAACTCGAAAAGCACGCGGCCAAGAAACTTTGTATTTACGGTGTGTATAGCTACTATTAAGACCATGGAAAACCATGTTTCAATATTCTATCGTTAACCAAAAATAGTTATTTACGAAAAATGGTGCGGCGAGCTACGGCCCCTAATCTGGGGTGATTCCCCGCACAGAACGGGCTGATTCCCCGCACCCCCCATATATCAATAATTGAAACGCAAATTAATAGTTTGAGAGTACCAATAGATAGAGCATTCCTATATTAGTATATATCAGTTGCTTAAAATAAAATTTTACGTAAAATATTAGGTCTGACAGGTCTTTTTTATGCTCGTCTTTTGCTGCCGTCATATGTGACAGTCGAAGGAATTAGTTCATCCGATTTCACCGCTAGAAAAACAAAAATTCTTCAATAATTGCAATCTAACTTTACTGGAAGTAATTTCTCCACATCCTGAACTAATTATAACCCTAAAGTATCAGTAAATGAGCAAATATTATTAAAGAACAATCTTTTTATTGATACTATGAAACGAGTAAAAATTTTGTTTCTTCAATTCTATAGCAAACTTATTGCATTAACATGAATAACAATTCATTCCATAGTCATGTTGTGGGTAGTGGGGAAAAGCTTCAGGATTGGCCAACAACCTGCTGAAATCCACAGTATGCTGTAGTCCTCACTTCATGATGTTCTTCTTTGTGATGTACATCAGGCCTGTCATGGATTATTGTTTGTCTGTAAGGAACTGTTGGAAGCGAATGGGTGGAGTTGGCAGTTGAGCCAGTTGCTATTTGCTGATGATACGGCCCTGGTTGCGGATTCAGAGGAGAAGCTATATAGGCTAGTATTGGAGTTTGGTAGAGTGTGTGAGAGGAGGTAGTTTCGAGTGAACGTGGGTAAGAGTAAAGTATTAAGATGCTCGAGGACTGTCGATACGAGCAAAATTAATGTCACCCTAAATGGATTGCTCTTGGAGGAAATTGTGTTTTGAGTATCTGGGCTCTCATGTGGAGATAACTGAACTAGTGGAAACTGAAGTAAAGGTGCGAGTGAAGTAGGGATGTAAAGTGTTGGGTGCACTAAAGAGTGTAATGAGCTGTAGGACGTTGGGGATGGAAGCAAAGAGAGGGCTGTATGAGGGTGTTGTTGTCCCAACTGTGCTCTGCAGAGCTGAGATTTGGGGGTGAGAGCAGAGGAGAGAAGAAGGTTGAATGTTTTTGAGATGAAATGTTTGAGGAGCATGGCTGGAGTAATGCTGAGAGACTGGATCACCAACGACGTGGTTCGAATCAGAACAGGGATTTGGAAGAAGTTGGAGGACAGAGTAGATTCGCGTGGATGAAGGGAGAGGTTGGACAGGGAGAGGATGGATGAAGGGAGATAGGTGAAAAGGGCAATGAATGCAGAGGCGAGTGGTCGCAGGCCTAGAGGTAGACCGAAGTTTGGGTGGATGGATGGTGTGAAGCAGGCGTTAGGAAGGAGAGACATGAATGTGGAGCTGGCGAGAGAGCGTGCAATGAACAGGCGTGAGTGGAGAATGGTTGTGAATGGCTGATTTTGACGCTGCTCTGATGTGCTCTCCCGCCTTTGGCATCCCGTTGCCGGGATGTTCGTGGGTATGGGGGGGGGGCGGCCATTATGACGCGGCGGGGGTAAACCAGTGAAAACTGTCAGGCCCTGCTGCTGACGACGGATCCTCGGACTGCACTCGTGACCCAGAGTGTATGTTGCGGGGGTACCGGCCGGACCCTTTAGCACAAAAGGTCTAAGTTGTGCGAGTGTGAGCGTGTTAGGTGCGCTCTGCTGTCGGCCACCCCCTTTACTGGGGGATACGCCCTAGTGTCTGTATGTGTATGTAAGGAATGCTTTTTTCCGAAAATTAAGATTGCTCGAGTCAGTGCAGAGGAGTTGGACAAAGAGTGTAGATGGTTTGGCTGAATTGGAATTACTTCTCCAGACCAAAGCATCTTGGTTTAATTTCTATGAAGGGAAGGTTTCTCAGAGCAGATCTTAATAAATACTGGAAGATCATCAGTGGGTTGGACCTTCTTTTTTTTGACAGCTCCTGAACAAAAGGCCATCCCTATAAGCTTTTGATGCTGGCTTGGCATACTGACTTCATGAAGAGATTCTTTAAAACATAATGTGTTAAGTTTCAAAACAGCCTGGCTACTTGAGCTATGGAGTGAGATTCCCTGGTTGCATTCAAGAGGTGGCTGGTGACGTTTCTGGGAGATGTTCTGTTCAAGGTTGTTGAGCTTGAATGGGAACCTTTCCCATGTTGATCTTGTGACCTACAGATCTGCCTACTGGATGCTCCATCTCCTAATGGGTGTCTTGTGTTGCTGAATAAGTTGCAATGTTGTGTGTGTGGGCGTATGTGTTTTTTTCTTGGGGGTAAGTGTTTTTGCTTGTCTGGATATGTTGTGTGTTACAATGTAGATCACCATGTGCTGTAAGGGGAGTTAGGGTATGCTATGCAGTGTGCTGTTTTGGTTGCCTGATATTTTTATTGTTGCTCTATTTTTCGTTGTGTGTGTTGGTGTCTAAGTGTTATCGTGTTTGCATGGTAACTGGATGTCATAATATTGAAGTGGTAGCTGTGTGAGTTGCAGTGTGGGTTTATCTGGGTGTGTTGTGCCTCATTGTTTTGTTCATATGATTATCACCAGTGCACACTAATTCCAGCTCCTAAACCTGTGTTTACATCATTCCTGTTCTCTATGTTTTACTGCCACGCATAACTGTCCTGGCCTCCCTCAGCTCTGGTGCTTCTCAATGGTCTGTATGACTGCTGGAGGGGGCTGCAAAGGTGAGAGATGCATAATTTTTTGGTTGCCTCAGGATAAACTTCTTCTGTTGGCATGCTCAAATGTGTCTAACTGGGTGGGTGTTGGACTTGTTCTTGATGTTATGTTGCTGGATTTGTCAAAAGCATCTGATTGTGTCTGGCATGATTTATAGATTTGTAAGTTGAAGGAAGTCCAAGTTGGTTCAGTTTTGCTTGGCTGGATTAGTTAGTGTTTGACTGGTTGTTCTGTGAGAATTGCCATTGATGGTTGTTGTAATACGTTAAGGAAGGTATTCAGCAGGGTTCCTCAAGGTTTGGTGTTGGGGTCATTAATTTATATTTTTTTATATATATCAGGTGACTAATGGAGTTCTCTCACCCTCCAAAGCATTTGTTGATGACTATATGCAATCTCAGATATGGGAGGCATAGAGCTTCTGTCTTCTTATAGGCGTCCTCTCCCATTCTTGTTTTGTGATAATGGACGTCAATGATACACAACAATTCCAGTTCCTGTACCTTTGTACATAATGCTGTTTCTGGTCTGATAAGCTGTCATGCAGGCTGTGTTGCCCTCCCTGGCCCTGTATATCTATGCTTTGTGGCTTGGGGGCTGCAAAGGTAATAAGAGGTCTTATGGTGTCTAGCTTGTTAGAATCTGGATTTTTTTTGGCAATTGCTCTGGAGTGTAGCTATTACTTTGAGTTCACAAAGTAATAGCTTTATGTCCTGAAGTGTGTGCCATATCTTTGTGTCATAAAAATTTTGTTTTCCACAAAGCACATTTCTTCCAGTTTCTGCTGTGGATTTCCAGATCGTTTTGATAGGATTCTGGGATGCAATGGTGTACTGCCCAATGAGTCCTCAGGCACCATGGGACTTCAAATGTTAAGAGAGGGGACATCTCTGTTGAGTGACTCAAATCAACTGGTGGATGGCAGATTGCATGTGGAGTAGGTAAGGGTGGAAGGGAAATGAGAAAGTGAGGTGTAGAAGGTGACTCCATATCGAAATAAGCAAAGAAACAGAATTCCAGCAGAGTGTGATGGAGGAATAGGACAATATGAGATGGCATGGCCTGGAAATGCTGGGAAGGAGTGTGGAACGTCTAGAGATGTGGTGTTATCATGTGCAAGCAGTGTTTGAAGTGGGCATTGTGTGTGCGGTTCTAGGAGGAAGGATGTAAGTAGTGTAATGAGATCGATATAGCAGTGGCTCACAAGAGGGTTCTTGAGCACCTTCTTTCTGCAAACCTTCTTTCTGCAAGGTCTGAGAAAGCAAGTGAAGTGTGTGGTGAGAGCATGCAACAAATATTAACTTGGGCTATATGATTTTGCAAGAACATTGAAAATATAAAAATAGATATTGTAATGATATGAAGAAGGTGAGGAAGGAGGCATCTGGGAAGCAGTCTCTCACATTTTTTCTCACTTTTGCAGCCTCCCAGCAGCTCCCACAGACCAACAAGTTATTTCAGAGAAAGCCTAGGAGACCAGTACAGCATTCCATACACCAGTAATACCAGGGTAAATACCCAATAGAACACATAAGATTAAAGACGAAATTAGTGTGCACTGAATGCCTAGATGGAAACAGAATATTTGTTAGATAGTAGAGTGTTCTATTAAATTTCAAATGAATGACAATTAAACTGAAATAATATTGTAAAATTATCTCGGATGAAAGAACACAGCACCTGCACCTAATTTTACCACAAATGTGCCCACAAGCACACACTATCACATGACTCAGCGCAGAAGTCTGGACAGCAGTGGCAGACCAGACTTGAGGTTGTCTGACAATGCGTCTCCCAGAATATCTGCTTGCAACTGTTTGAAAATTGTCAGGCAATCTGAGGCAACAACAGAAGACAACAGATATAGTCAGATGGGGTAAAAAGTAAAATATTTCATTAACAAGGATTTAATTCTTGAACTATCAATGCTACAACAAAATGAAAAATGCCATGAGGTGCAGCTCCAAATAACGCTTCTATTACAAATTACACATTCATAAATTAGTCTTCAGATTTTTTCCTTTAAAAGAAACGGGGTTCACAGATTTCCCTAATTTGGGGTGAAAAGTGAACCATGTGGGGTGGCATATGAACGTTCATATTTCACTCCACCGGGTGATCTAGATCACCCCCACATGGTAAAATGAACCCTAAAAAGGGTAAATAATAACATAAATGAAGTTTTTGATGCTGCAATCAACTTTAACACTTAATGTCTTGCCACCCCTGCTAAAAGGCTTCTGTACTAAAGCCTTATTCATCCTTTTCTGACAGATCTTGTAAACGTGTATGCGCCTACCTACAATACCAACTTGCAACCTATCGTTCATAGTCAAAAGCATGTCATCAGAACACTATCTCATGTTGGCAGACGTGACCACACGTTGCCTCTCTTTTGTCAATGGAACATTCTCCCACTGCGTTAGTCAAATATTTATTTTTTCCGCTGCTGTGTTAGTCTACAAAGCTTAGAATCATTCAACTTACATTGATAACAGTTTTTTCATTAGAAATAATCCTATGTATGATCTTCACAACAAAGTGTATTTGCAAATTCCTCGAAATTTGTCAACACAGTCCCAACTATTTTTAAAATACAGAGCTGCTAAAACCTGGAATTTGATTACCATAGATATAAGGACTGGCAGAAGTATTGCTACCTTTGAAAGTAAACTAAAATTATACCTGTTTGAACTTATACGTGCAGAAGCTTTTGAATTGTAATTTACTTCTGCTAAGCACTTTTCCGTGTCAACTAGTTGTGTTTCAACATTTCATCTATAGATGCTTTCATTCTGTATA
>SDVV010032781.1:0-11381 GCA_016164225.1 Gammarus roeselii
TGGTAATTTGCAGTCGATGTCATTTACAAAAACCAGAAACAACAAGGGGCCAAGTATCGAACCTTGAGGGACCCCAAAGGCAACTGTGGCCGAATTTGACATAGTTGCGTTATCGAGTTTAACTGATTGTTGCCGATTCATCAGATAACTTTCGAACCAAGTAGGGTCTATTCCGATGTTGCGGAGCTTGTCAAAGAGAATTTTGTGGCTTACACTGTCGAATGCTTTCGATAAGTCTAGCAATACCAGCAGAGATATCTGCCCCTCATCAAAGTTTTTGTACAGATCTTCAGTGATGCTCATAAGTGCGTCTTCTGTTGACAATTTTCGCCGATAAGCATAATGGCAGTCATTCAACAGCTTGTTTGATTCCAGGTAATCAATCAATTGGATAGATATTACCTTTTCTAGAATCTTGGATAGGACAGGCAGAAGACTGATCGGTCTAAAGTTGGATGGTTCATTCTTGTCCCCAGATTTATAAATTGCTTTGATGATTGCATGCTTCCAGATAGGAAAACCTTACCGTAAATTGGCTCCAACCTTATACCTTCATAAATCATATTTATAAAGAAGGAAATACCTGCTTTAAAAATTGATTCTCACTGCAAGTGGGGGCAAAATAAATTTTGGACTGTTGTGTAGATGACAATATATGAACTTTATTACTATGACTGCGCATTCTATCATATAGGAAGGTTATCCTAACATATATACGGATGTGTTGATTCTTTTGTTAGGGGCATTCTCTAAATAAAGGAACACTGTGCTGTTACCGGCGAAAAAATATATATTTATGGCGATGATAGAACTGTGAATTGGGAGAGAAAATTCCGTCAGTATTGTAATATTTTTACTTAGATTATTTTGGAATGCTGAATAATTATCATTGACTGTCTCGTTCACTACTATCCGCCATTGACAGTTTTTGAAACATGCAACCTTCTTTTCCTGAAACAAACCACTCTCCTCTTTGAAGTTTAAGTTTTATAATATCATATAAAATGAATCCCAAGTGCTTAAATCCACAATTGCGCATTAAAAAACATTTTTTTTTGCAGAAACTGTTTTGTGTGTCAACGATAATATCGATGTAATTCTTGTTAATAACTTTTTCACCTAATAAGTCAATATTTTATTTAAATGATTGCGGCTGGTCACGTCTGCCACGTGCCATGCATATCGGTCCGCTTGATATGTAGCCCAAGGACACTGACCAAAGTGCATATGTATTCAAAAAGTTGGATGATGATGTGTTTCTTGGTCAAACATAAAGAATTTTAGGAATTTTATTTTAGCCAGTGCCGGACGATTTAAAAAATCTCTGGAGGCCACTCTGGGAAACTCCTTTTGGAAACCCCTCTGCTCGCTGAAGAGTTGGTCTTCCATATTCACTTATATATCATTATCGTTCGAGAGTGACTTTCTGTAAGAAAGTAATTGTCCATTGTGTCTCCCTCGTCCCTTCCTTTCCACCTTCTCTTGTGTCCAATGTCCACCAGTCCGCGGTCCGTCCACTGCTATATTCATGGATCATTTGTATTCGGCCAGTGTCGGCCCCGCTCAGCGGTATGGGCAACCAATACTGGTCCCGTATCAGCCTAACTGACGATCAATGAATCAGCCTAACTGACGATCAATGAATCAGCCTAACTGACGAACAATGAATCAACCTAACTGACGAACAATGCATCCGGGCCTCACAAATAAATACAGACAGGCAGGAAACAGATCTACAATTAGTTCACTTTGCTTAACATCATGGAATGTTAATTAATATTACATTTTCCTTTTGTCGATCATATGTACTACATTATTCTTCAGTTTATGCTGCAGCTTGTTAGCTTTGGGATATGTGGGTAAAGTGAACTCCAACCGTAAGTGATATTTTTCTGTTTAGATCATGCTGTTTCTTGTACAGGCACTTCAAAATATATATTTTTCACAGTATACTCTGCAATACTGTTCGAGTAGCTGGCATGCCAGCCGCTTCTCCTATACTTGGAATTTATACTTCTTGCTACACGATATCAGTTCAAATAAATTTTGACATATTCATTACTGAGTAACATTTATCAGTAAAGATATTTCGACTGCAATAATGTTCATCGGTGAGGTTGCGCATTCCCAACCAGACTACCTGTCGGTCACCCATGAAGTGTTCCTACCAAATACTTTAGTCTAACACATAAATCAGAGCACAAGTTATGTCCCTTTCTGGCAGCCGTATTTGCACAACGGTGCATGGTTATTGAATGGAAATATTAGCACCGTTTGAGTTTTGCATAATCATGGGAATAAAATATCTTCAATGGACTTTGATTGTGAGCAGTAAACAATTCCTATTGTAAACAATCATTGACAATATGCCGTTTAATTTTCTGATAGAACTCACGAACATTGAATCCTCATTTTTTTAGCCCTAACTAATTATAACTTGTTTAATGAAGGAACATGCGATTGATCGATATTATTCACGAATATATATTCATTTATTGGATGGTATACTAGTCAAACTTAAAGTAGATCAACTGAACGGCGGAGAATCAAAGTTACGTAACTATATTCTTGTACTAGTAGTAATAACACTGAACAGATTGCATGGTTATGCAACTTTGCCCCCCAGCCCTTTCACAGGAAAGCCTGGTGACCATAAAGAAACTTGAATGTAGCTAACATATTTAAGTTCAGACGGAACATACGGGCTGAATAATACATGGTTTTGATGCAACACTCATTTTTCGCTTGAAATACGCATTTAATTGGGTTGCTAATATACGAGTGAAGTCGCACCAAATTATAAATAAATATAACAGAAATCTAGTTTATTTAAGTGAAAAATACATATACCAGAAACTAATTGATCCACATAATTATTTTTTAGAGTCTAACTGACAAGCTTGTGTAGCCCAACTGAAGATCCAGTGTAATTCAACTGGGTAAAATGTGTATTCGAGCCTGTGTTTTATCGATAGAAGATATAGTCAACGCAATCAAATCCATCAATACACGCAGCAGAACAGAAGGAAAGTGAGTTCTATCATCTAATAATCAACTACGAAAGGAAAACGCTTGGGAGTATCAAAAGTTAGCTGGAGAGTGTGCTTTCCAAGTGAGACGTTAGTTACGTGCTAGCTGTAAATAAGTCATGGGACAGGACTTACCATTATGATCGTTCGAGCAGGAGCTTGATGAGATGAAAGCAGCTCGAGTATTGTTTTTCATTTGACATCGTTTGACATCGTGCTTACTTCGTGATTGAATTGAGGTGGCAATAATCCGTGTAGAGCAATCCACATAATCATAATGGTTCATACATATTCACAATGATTCATACACATTCCCAGCCATACAATGCTTCATACACATTCCCAATTGATTATATACATCCCACACCATACATGAGTTCATACACATCCACCAACATACAGTGGTTAAAACACATCCACCAACATCACTATGGTTCATACACATCCACCATGGTGCGATGATTCATACAAATTCACAATAGCTCATAAACATCCATCAACATGACAATGATTCAAACACGTCCATCAAAATCACAATGGTTCATAAACATTCACGATGGTTCATACACATCCATCACCATCACAATGATTCATCCACATCCACCAACATGACAATGGTTCATACGCATCCATCATCATTACAATGGTGTATACACATCCCCAAACATCACAATGGTTCATTCACATCCACCAACATACAATGATTCATACACATTCACAATAACTCATACACATCCATCATCATCATATTGGTGTATACACTTCCCCCAACATCACAATGGTTCATAAACATCCACCAACATACAGTGGTTAAAACTCATCCACCAACATCACTATGGTTCATACACATCCACCATAATGCAATGATTCATACACATTCACAACAGCTCATACACATCCATCAACATCCCAATGATTCAAACACATCCATCAAAATCCTAATAGTTCATACACATTCACAATGGTTCATACACATCCATCAACATCACAATGGTTTAAACACATCCACCAACATCACAATGGGTCATACACATTCACAATGATTCACACACATCCATCAAAATCATAATGGTTCAAACACATCCCCCAACATCACAATGGTTCATACACAACCACCAAAATACAATGGCTCATACACATTCACAATAACTCATACACATCCCTCAACATCTCAATGGGTCGTACACATTCACAATGGTTCATTCACATCCACCAACATACAATGGTTCATACTCATTCACAATAACTCATACACATCCATCGACATCACAATGGTTCATACACATCCACCATAATCACAATGGGTCATACACATTCACAATGGTTCATATATAACCAACAACATCACAATAGTTCACACACATCCATCAACATTACAATGGTTGATACACGTCTACCAACATCATAATGATTCATAAACATCCACCAACATAAAATAGTTCATACACATTCACAATAACTCATACACATTCCTCAACATCACAATGGTTCATGCACATTCACAACGGTTCATACACATCCACCCACATAATATGGTTCGTACACCTTCACAATAACTCATACACATCCCCCAACATCACAATGGTTCATACACATCCATTAACATCACAATGGTTGATACACATCCATCAACACGAGGTCGCAGGCATAATCGCAAAGGAAAGGATACATTCATCTAAGCGAACTATAATACAAGTCGGAGCTAAAGACGTGACGCAGACGGAATCGAAATGGGAAAGGTATGAAGCCATGCTAAACAACATCAAACCTTCACACGCAAACCGAAATGTCACTGGGATCCTGCCCCATCCGAACCAAAGCAGATACAAGTTAAGGAAGATAATTTTACTTAACAATCGCCAAGCAACTTTCTGCAAAGCCCAGAAAATCTCTTTCTCGGATTATTGGGATACGAGGATCGACCCAAAGTACTATAACTTTAATAGAATCACCAACAAGGCTCGCATTAACACGTATGGACTTGATACCATCGAAAACATCCATAAACTCATCGGTGCTGGACTTGTCAATGGAAATAAGTCAAAAAACGTAAACGATATCATACCAACAACTCCGCCAGAAGTGCATGACGAAACGACACAGCGACCTCCGCCCGCTTCAACACGAGATTCACAACAAATACAAGTGCCCATCAAAACACCACCACAGGTCCTAGCAAAAAAGTTCCTGGCATCAATCCAGTCCGAGTTAGAGGCAGTAGTATCAGCTCCGCTAGTACAACCCGTGTAAACAAAAACGAAAGTCTTGGCTCCGACTCAAGACCTCAGAGTAGAGGCAAAATAAGTCAAGTAAATCAAGTCAATGTGACTAAAGGTACTCACAAATGTTACTACGTAAAGGCTAGAAGTCTCACAGACAAAATCGAAGAATTAGCTATCCTAGCATTGAATGAAAGTATCGACATAATAGCAATCACAGAATTGGGGATGAAATTGATCACCAGGCATTATTTAGGCGAATTTACTCTCCCCGGTTACTCACTATTTCACAAAGATAGACAAGGCTGAGAAGGCGGAGGAGGGCTGTTTCTCGCAAAAAACACTCTGCAAATATAAGAAGTCACCATTCCAAACGACAGGCACGACATAGTATCAATCCAAGTTGTCAGTAAACGTATAAAATGTCAAATCACTCTCGTCTATCGCCCCCCTATGGCAAGGTTGCAGATGATATCGATCTTCACAACACCCTGATCGATGTTGTCACAACACAACACAGTATTGTGCTTGGCGGCTTCAATATCCTAGACATTGATTGGGAATCAGACAAATGTACTGCCACAGGCCAACGTCTGATTGATTTTGCAGACGATAAGCTTATGACCCAAATGGTGAAGACACCTACTTGAGGTAGCAACATTCTTGATCTCCTATTTAGTGCAAGCGACTCTCATGTCACGAACGTCGAAGTAGGTGAACCACTTGGAACTAGTGACCACAACTGTATCCGTTTTTTGATAGAGCTCGAGTTGAAAACATCAACAAACTGCGAAAAAGTCCCTAACTTCAGATTAGCTAATTTTGATGGCTTAAGAGAGTCAATGGTGTCAGCAAATATAACCCCCGGACAAGATATCAATCAATTGCTTGATTATTTCTTGACTGCACTTAAAAATATAGAACATGAGCATATCTCGCGCAAAAACAGGCGAACAGCAGCCTACCAGCTCAAGTACGAAAGAAAGCAATGCATTCGATAAAGCAGAGACATCCACATGACGACGTAGCAAAAAATGAACACAAAATTAGCAGACGAGATTTAAAGAGGGTCCTGAAACGTAAGAAGAAAGATTATGAAAATGAAATTGCTGCCAATGCCAAAACAAATCCGAAACAATTTTTTAGTTATATTTCGAGCGAAAAAAAATCTAAATCTGTAACAGGTCCTCTCGAGAACGATGTTGGTGAGCTAGAAACGGACAACACCAAAATGAGTGTTCTACTTAATGAATACTTTTGCTCTTTATTTACGTTTGAGAGTCAGGATATTCCTAATCCTGAGGATATCATAACGGCAAAGCGAATTGAAGCCCTCACCACAGTGAACTTTTCCCCGCCGAAGGTTTTAAATGTATAGCTAAATTGAAAATCACCAAATCTCCAGGTCCAGACTAGAAACGAAATCGCCGAACATTTATCAAACATTTTCACCGAATCTCACACAAATGGTACCTGCCCCTTTAAATGGAAAGAGGCCAATGTTACCCCAATTTTTTTAAAAAAGGGAACAAAAAGTGTCCGGCAACTACCGTCCAATTAGTCTCACCTCAGTCTTTGGCAGGTTGATGGAAAGTTTGATAACGGATAAAATTTCAGAATTTTTAGAATCAAACAAATTGATTGATGACTCCCAGCATGGCTTTAGACACAATCGTTCCTGTCTTTTTCAGAAATATAATCGAAATCCAGGACACAAAATCTCCAATCGATATCATTTACCTTGACTTTCAGAAAGCCTTTGATATAGTTCCCCATGCACGCCTAATTAGTAAATTGCACAGCATCAGTAATCGAGGCGAGCTTAACAACTAAATAAAATGCTGGCTTACGGACAGACGGCAGCGAGTTGTACATAACGGAGCTTCCTCCCCTTGGGGTAATGTTACAAGCGGCGTGCCTCAAGGATCCGTGTTAGGGCTAGTTCTCTTTATAATATTCATTAACTATATCGACAGCAACGTACTCTCAAACATTAGCAAGTTTGCAGACGAAACTAAGATCGGAGGAAAATTGCAAACTGAACTAGAGTGTCAGCAGATCCAACTAAACTTGAACAAAATTGTTGATTGGTCAGAAAAGTGGCAAATGAAATTTGATGCCGACAAATGCAAAGTTATGCACAAAGATCGTCATAACCCCAAACACGAATATTCAATGTCTGGAAAGAAACTCATTTCCTTCACCGATGAGAGGGATTTAGGTGTCATCATTTATTAACGACTTAAAAAGCAGCAAGCAATGTAACGATGCTTCCAAATAAAGGCAACAAATGCAAGGTATGATATCCCGCACTATCTCGTACAAAAACCAGCATGGTATGCTCAAGTTATTTGATGCATTTGTTAGACCGCATCTCGAGTATGCCGTTCAATTCTGGTCTCCATTCCTTAAAAAAGACGTTATTAACCTTGAGAAGGTTCAACGTAGAGCTACTAAACTCATCCCCTCGCTGCGGAATAAATCGTACGAAGACTGGCTTCGTGAACTCAATCTTTATTCGCTAGAGAAACGTCGGGTCAGAGGCGACATGATAGAAGTGTGGAAGATTATGAAGGGTAAGGAAAACGTAGACCGAGCGAGCTTTTTCACTCTAGATACAAACGAAGTTACTAGGAACAATGGATACAAAATCGTTGGGAAACGTTTCTCACTCGACATCACGCGCAATTTCATCACGTATAGAGTTGTCGAAGAATGAAACAAACTTCCAGCGGAGGTTGTAAACAGCAATACAATCGAAACGTTTAAGTCGCGGCTCGATAAATTCTACATAAATAGCCGATAAATAGCTAAACCGTTCTATTTCCTGTTGTTATAAAAAAACAGAAATGGCACACGAAGCTCTCTTAGACGTTCTACTTCAACACTAATCCTCTTGCTATCAAAAGGCCACCTAGTTTAGGACAATAGGCCTCCTAGACGTTCTACTCCAGAACTAACCCTCTTGCTATCAAAAGGTAACCTAGTTTGGGCCAATAGACCTGTTATTATCTTCCGTATTCTTGTAAACACTTGTTAACATTTGTAAACATCACAATGGTTCGTACACATCCACCAACATCACAATGGTTGATACACATCCACCAACATCACAATGGTTCACACACATCCACCAACATCACAATGGTTCATACACACACCCCAACATCACAATGGTACACACACATCCCCCAACATCACAATGGTTCACACACATCCCCCAACATCACAATGGTTCACACACACCCCCAACATCACAATGGTTCACACACATCCACCAACATCACAATGGTTCACACACATCCCCCAACATCACAATGGTTCACACACACCCCCCAACATCACAATGGCTCACACACATCCCCCAACATCACAATGGTTCACACGCATAAAACGTGATCGGGGCTGCAACGCATGCTTTATTAATTCAGCCTCCCTAAAAACCGGACTGGAAAACAAGAAGTGTACGCATTTATCTTCGTTGTTTTATCAGTCCCTATCATCCCGCAATAAATAATGAACACGACATTTATGTTTCGTCGATGCCTCTCGACGCTGGTGACAACGTCCAGACTCGCTAGTGTATGTCGATGAATAAATATTTAAGCGTTAAAGGGACGGGAACACCCGGGTTCGAGTACACTGGAACAGTAAAATCCATGGGAATGGGAAATTTCGTGCAAAATGAATGCAATTCGATGCCTACATTTTGTGTCAACAAAAGTAGTTATGGTCAATACTCTGTTACTTTACTTATAGTTAAAAGCCCAATTTAAATATATTTCGTTAATTGATCTTCATGGAGTGAACTTTGAAACTAGAGTCAATATTTTAATTTCAGTCAAAAATATTGTCTGTGGGCTTAAGATAATTTTTTTCAATTCATTCAAACTCGTTCTGCTGAATTATAGCTGAAAAATTCAGTAAGAAACATTTATGAATCACACATCCAGTGTATTATTATAAAGTTGTTCGTATCTATCCACCAAAATAATTACATTTGACGACGAATAATTTTCAGCATGAAGGTAAGTTGGTCATTCAATCCGTGTACAAATAACATTTGGTGATTCCTCTAACAAAACATATCCAGTTAATATTATTTTCCCAGTTACAGAGCGTTAATATTTCTTCCGTTCTTCAATTGGGCAAGTCGCTGCAAGATACACCAATTTTACATTGCCTGAGAAGCTGAGGGTGAGGTGATCTTAAACTAGGGATGAGACGGTTATCAAATAATCCACGAGGTAAGAAATGTGCCTTCATCCCGATACCGATTTCAGAGACAGCTTCTGTTGTTGATTTTTTTATCGAGCCTTTGTAACATCCTCATCTTGCGTACACGAATATTGGGTGACTCATATCTCCCTCTGCAACAGCCTAACTCTGCCACCCTCTAAATTATGAGGGAACAGCTTTATGACCTTACATACTTACCTTCCGCGTATTTTCTGTAATATTCAAATGGGTATTGATTGCACGAGGATCTCCAGATTGTAACGATACGATGCTCAGAATATTCTAACTTCAGCTCGGTTGAGTACCTCGCGATGCTCAAAATATTCTAACTTCAGCTCGGTTGAGTACCTCGCGATGCTCAGAATATTCTAACTTCAGCTCGGTTGAGTACCTCGCGATGCTCAGAATATTCTAACTTCAGCTCGGTTGAGTACCTCGCGATGCTCAGAATATTCTAACTTCAGCTCGGTTGAGTACCTCGCGATGCTCAGAATATTCTAACTTCAGCTCGGTTGAGTACCTCGCGATGCTCAGAATATTCTAACTTCAGCTCGGTTGAGTACCTCGCGATGCTCAGAATATTCTAACTTCAGCTCGGTTGAGTACCTCGCAATGCTCAGAATATTCTAACTTAAGCTCGGTTGAGTACCTCGCGATGCCCCGAACATTCTAACATCAGCTCGGTTGAGTACCCTGATACAAAGTTTTTAATAAATCGAGCGCAGAGCATGAAATTTTTTCGGCGCACTGGCACTGTATCAAGTTTGTCAGCATCTATGTTCTGTAGACGAACGTTCACATAGTGGTCAGCATATTCTTGTTTTCTAACGGTGTGTCCATTCATTTTCATGTACCAAGAAGGAGCCTTGCAGACCATGATTCTGACACCATATGATTCAGAGTTGGTATGGTCGTCGATGCCTCTCCTCCCTTCAAACTCACCCTAGGACAAAACAACATTAGTTCAATATTTTTTCACCACTAACTCGTTCTAAAATTGTAGACGATTGATGACTATATTTTACTCAACAGAAGACGTTTACTTTGGGTGAACTTAAACTGTGAAATTCCTGTGCAATTCCTACTAATTTTTTGTCTCAATGGTGTTCCAGACGCTTAATGCAAATGCACTTTTCCTTTGTAGTCGTCATTCATTTTTTCGTGACCATCCGCAGTATGGATCGGAGTGCTCATGATACTTATCTGTTTGAAAATGCTGTTCACCCTTCCCCATAGCATGCAAGTGCAGTGATGAAGAAAGGTTTGCTAAATGCGGGAAATATGTGTTTTGTTTAGCTGTTTACCCTCTACATGCCGATAAGATACAAATGCGAAGAGTTCTAAGCCAAGCGTTTGCGCTATAATTATTTCCGCACACGCGCACTATCGCCCCTTCGCTTCACAAAATTTACAAAGTGATCTGATAAACAATCAGAAAATAAAATATATACACCCCAATTAGGTCACATTTTACCTACGTAATAAAGCTGCACAAGTACCCACATAATAAAGCTGCACGAGTACCCACATAATAAAGCTGCACGAGTACCCACATAATAAAGCTGCACGAGTACCCACATAATAGAGCTGAACGAGTACCCACATAATAAAGCTGCCCTAGTACTCACATAATAAAGCTGAACGAGTGCCCACATAATAAAGCTGCTCGAGTACCCACATATTAAAGCTGCACGAATGCCCACATAATAAAGCTGCACGAGTACCCACATAATAAAGCTGCACGAGTACCCACATAATAGAACTGCACGAGTACCCTCATAATAAAGCTGCACGAGTACCCACATAATAAAGCTGCACGAGTACCCACATAATAAAGCTGCACGAGTACCCACATAAAAAAGCTGCATGAGTACCCATATAATAAAGCTGCACG
>SDVV010032782.1:0-11381 GCA_016164225.1 Gammarus roeselii
TATATATATATAAATGAACCCCCTCCACATTGTTCTTTATTAAACTTGCACCTAAATATTTCTACTTTGTGGTCAATCTCGACTTATGTATGTTAGCAGAGAAGACAGATTTTCAATATTAGATGGATGGAATGTTACAAGTAATTCATATTTGTTTCTATCATCATACAAACGGACACATGGTCTCACACTATGTTTTTCTTATTTTTCCTTCGATAACTCCTGGCACTACATCATTTGACGACTTGCACAGTTGATTTGCCTTTTCTTTCCTATAATTTTCATATTTCTGACAATGACTTCGTTTCAGATGTCTCCATACATTACTCGTGGATTTTTTTTTTCGATTTTTTTTTCTTTTTTGCAGAGATTACAAACCCCCGTTACCCAATTACTTTCGAACAAACGACGACTCAAGCTATATCTCATCCTTTCACAACAGAATCACAAGCTTGAATGAGTAAGATCTGATCGGACTTTGATTTATATCCTACCAATCTGTACCACATCTAGAACATTCACCCCCCAAGATAGGTTTATGGCAACGAGTGATACATATTCTTTTACTAATTTTCGACAATTCGATGTTGCCTTCTCCTTACTATAAACATTTGATTTAGGTTTTACATAGTTGTATTAGTATTAATTACAGTTCTTGCTGGATTCAACAATATAATCAACCTTTTTTTTCGATCACAGCAGGACTCGTACAGCCATCCATACCCATCATCACGATGTTTCATTTTCCTTTCAAAATCCATCATATCCAGCATATCTTTGTTTTGAATACCGAAGGCTGTTCCGTGCCCTTGAGTCCAAAATGTAGTTCTTCTTCTTCTTGAACCCTAATTATTCGAATCTGCTCAAATTAAATGTCATTCTGTCCCTCATCAATGAGGAATTGTTGCATACGTTACAGATTTTCTTTGGTTCTTCGGTAAAATCCGTTTCCCTATACCTCAGCTTTATTATAGTCATGATAACTTTCCACTTGGATCATATCAATTTCGAGATTTGCTTTCTTATTTCCCTTGAACTTTGTTACATACGACTGAAACCCGTCGACGTTAGTTACCCAAAGCCGACTTCCTTTTTCCTTTATCCATATATGAATGTTATCTCCCACTCTTTTGATTCCTGTTTTACCCATTCTGAGATAACAGGTATTTACAGCACTAGTCAATATATGTTCGATCCTTTTGCATTGTAGAGCTCATTTTAATGACACATTGGGCATTGATTTTGTCCTACTAAAGGCATAGTAGCATCAGTTAGGTCAAGGAATTTATTATAGATTTGAATGGTATCGTAGTAAAAATAACATTATTCTCATAAAATCTGTGTTATCTGTCAGATTTTTTTAGTATCTCTGTTATATTTGTATATATTCTTATTCATGAACCAGATCACGGAGGATATTGGACTGGGATTAATCATCTGGGTGCGGTAGGAAACACCGTACATAATAATTAATAATTGTTGCTTAGGGTTGAGTAGAAAATCTAATTTACCTATTTTTAGTTCTTATTTTACATTTTTCGTCTAATTTCATGGAATGTTTGGTATAAAATACGCTTAATTGCATGTAATGCTTCAAAAATTGGTAAGTTTTTAATCTCGACAATGCATTTTAGTCCGATTCCATGTTGTCTTGGAGAACTAATCTACCGGATTTGTGTTGAGTGTTAGTGTTGAAATTCTTCAATAATTGAATGTACATCGCAATTCCGTTATCCAATCACAGGTCATTGTTTGATGGTTATTCCTACATGTCGTTCTTTTATAAATGTTTGTAAGACGTTTCTAGTTTAGACACTTAGAAGTTATCGATCAATTCAGGCTTTGTTATGAGACTGAGTTCTAATTCAGAATACATGTCATATTCGAACATTAACCAGATCCACTGTAGCATTTTTCACTTTAGGTCTGTATTGTAGAGGGGCACTAAACCTAACCCATCCTAACCTATCTTAACCTGTTTTCCCCATTTCATACTTATGTTAGGTATTTTCTTCATTGATTTAACCTTCATCCTTAATAAATCTATCCACTTGACTCTGTATTTTTACCATCTTTAGCAGATGGTGTGCCTACATATATATATATTTTTTTCACTCCGCATGCTACAAGTCCAGTAATATCGACCAGTTTCGAGTAATGCTAGGTCATTGCTCGTTTGTGGACTTGCGAGTTCAAAACGTTTATGTAAGCTTACCCCATACGTCAGTGAGTGTTACGAGTGTTGAAGCGTTAGCAAAATTTATGTATGGTTTTACGGTTGGCATATGATTTTTTTTTGTAATGATGGATGTGCTGCTCCTACCATTATCGTCTATTATATCAAATATTGAATAAATCCACTCCAACAATTTTTCAGACAGATCTACGTTGTAAGGTCCGCCATCCAAAAGATCTAGGATATGAACCAGGTCTAAGGTACATAATTAGCGAAATATATATCAATGTATGACAGCATAGATGATATATCGATTAATGCAAAAAGAGTTATCATACACTGCCAAATAAATCTTAACCACTGCCAAATCCATCTTAACCAATAATTATATATTTTCAGTCAAGTTTGATGGATATGTATGATATTTAGTCATTATTCTGTGCGATGTACAAACCAAATCCCTTCCACACGGCTCTATTTTACATACTTTTTCTTCTAATGTCACACACCAGGTACACACATACACGCTTGTACGCATATGCAGGACCGAGCACGCTATAATGTCATCGTATACAGGGATAGTTACCGATACAATTTAGACACAAACACACACACACACACATTTTGAAAGCATATACAGGATCGGTTAACATCTGATGCACTTTACCTCTGATATATGTTTTTTCCATTAAAGCAAAATCTCTAGTTATTGTTACAAGATATTTAATGTGGACCAGCTTTACGTCATGTTAGGTGCAAAAAACTAATCATTTTAACCTATCCTAACCAACTTAAACATGAATTATGTGTCATCGCTCGGAATTTTTCATGCATTTTATCACTGTTTGATGCCACCATATGCAGGTATAATGTAGCTGTATTCACAGTTTGATTCCGCCATATGCCGGCATATGCCGGCGTATGCTGGTATAATGTAGGCGTATTCACGGTCGATGTCGGTAAAATGTCGCATTTACGCACACTTTTGCAAAAGGGTTACCATACACTGCCGGATGCATTAATACCTACCCAACCTAACCTTACCGATAGAACAACATCCTTTGCTTTTGATGCAAGATATTTTATGTGCATCAGCTTTATGGTATGTTATGTTAAAAGAAGTAATCATCCTATCCTAACCTAATCTAACTTATGTACGGTTTTCAGTCAATGTTTTAAACGATGCATAATACATATCTCTAAATTTTGATCAATCCTTTGCACTTTGATACACACATCTCATTCTGAACTTGTAAATCATAAAAAAACTAACCTAACCTAACATATGTATGATATTCAGTCACTTTTTTATTGATGGTATAACAAATATCTCCACCTTACTCTAAATTTTCATCTATTCATTGCAGTTTTGACACCTAATTTTTTGCTTCTTCGCAATCCATCTCTACTCATATATGTTACCAGAGAGGTCAGATTTTTTCATTCTTAGATGGATTGAATGATACGAATAATTTATATTTGTTTCCATCATCATACAAATAAAATGGGCGACTCCATTTCATACTAGGTATACCACATTTTTCTTCAATATCTCCTGACACTTCATCCTGTGACGACTTGCACAGTTGATCCGACTTTTTCTTTCCAATAATTTTTCAAACTCTTCAAGATGACAGCGTTTCAAATGTCTCCACATGTTGCTCGTCGATTTATGTTTATTTAGATTTATTTCTTTCTGGCATAGATTACAGACCCCCATCACCCCATTTCTTTCCAACAATCGAGGACTCAAGCTAAAACCCATCCTTCCACAACAGAATCCCAATATTGACTGAATATTTTCTCATTGCACTCTGATTTATATCTCACCATTCTGTCACACACATACAGCATTTACCCCGAGCTAGGTTTATGGGGTAGCGTTGAGACCCTTGAAATATATTCTCCTACCGACTTCAACAATTTTCGATGTTACCTCCGACCAATGCAATAAATGCAATTTCACCGCTTAACCTTTGAGTTGTAGGATATTATAAACAATTGATTCAGGATTTACATATTTTTTATTAGTATTATTTACAGATCTTGCTGACATCATCAATGACTTCTAACTCGTATTTTCGATTACAGCATGGGTCGTACAGCCACCCATACCCTGCATCACGATGTTTAAGTTTCCTGTTCGGTGCCCTTCTGTCCACAAATGTAATTCTTCTTCAATTACTCGAAGCTTCTCAAATTCGATGTCCTACTGCTTTTCATCAATGAGGAATTAATTCATAAGTTCCAGGTTTTCTTTGGTTCTTAGGAAAAAAACGTTCCACAACACTTCAGCTTTATTACAATCATGATTATTTTCCACTCGGATCGTATCAATCTCGTGAAATGCTTTCTAATTTCCCTTGAAGTTTGTTACATACGACTGAAACCCGTCGATGTCAGTTATCCAGAGCCGACTTCCTTTTTCCTTCATCCATATATAATGTTCGCTCCCACTCTTCTGATTCTTGTTTTACATATTCTGAGATAACTGGTGTTTGCAACATTAGTCATACATGTTCGATCCGTCTCATATCATCTTCGGTGATTTCTTCTTACAAAACACGTAAACTAATTTTTGCGTTTGCAAATCTTTGAGCCTATCATCACTCGCTTCGGCGATCAAATACGTATGCACGTTCGTATACTGGTCTATGGACGGGCACACGTACATACTTGTGTTTATTCGAGCGTATGTACGTGTATAGACCTGTATAGACCTCTCCACTAGGGCTGTATATTCGATATACAGCCCTAGTGGAGAGATTCATACATATCAATATCATACACAACCATCGAACTTGATTAAAATGCATAATTATTGGATAGAATAGGTTAACTTGCCTAGGTAATAATGTATTTGGCAGTGTATGATAACTCTTTTTGCATTCATCGATATTTGATCTATGTTGTCGTACATTGATATATATTTCGCTAATTATGTACCTTAAACATGGTTTATATCCTAGATCTTGTGGATTGCAGACCTTACAACGTAGATCTGTATGAAAAATTGTTAGAGTGGATTTATTCAATATCTGATATAATAGACGAAAATGGTAGGAGCAGCACATCCATCATTAAAAAAAAAATCATATGCCAACAGTAAAACCGTACATAAATCTTGCCAACGCTTTAACACTCGTAACACTCACTGACGTATGGGATAAGCTTACATAAACGTTTTGAACTCGAAAGTCCACAAACGAGCGATGACCTAACATTACTCGAAACTGGTCGATATTACTGGACTTGTAACAAGCGAAGTGAGAAAATATATACTTGTAGGCACACCATCTGCTAAAGATTGGTAAAAATACAGGGGTCAAGCGGTTAGATTTGATAAGGATGAAGGTTAAATCAATGAAGAAAATACCTAACAAATGTATGAAACGGGGAAAAACAGGTTAAGATAGGTAAGGATGGGTTAGGTTTAGTGCCCCTCTACAATACAGACCTAAAGTGAAAAATGTTACTGCGGATCTGGTGAATGCTCGAAAAAGACGTGTATTCTGAATTAGAACGCAGTCTCATAACAAAGTCTGAATTGATCAATAACTTCTAAGTGTCTAAACTGCAAACGTCATACAAACATTTATAGAAGAACGACATTCAGGAATAACCATCAAGTAAAGACCTGCAATTGGATAACGTAATTAAGATGTACATTCAATTATTGAAGAATTTCAACACTAACACTCAACACAAATCCGGTAGATTAGTTCTTCAAGACATCATGGAATCGGACTAATTGCAGTATCGAGAGGTAAAACCTACCAATTTTTGAAGCATTACACCCAATTAAGCGTATTTATACCCAACATTCCATGGAATTAGGCGAACAATGTAAAACGAGAACTAAAAATAGGTAAATAAGATTCTACTCTGCCCTAAGCAACAATGATTAACTATTACATACGGTCTATCCTACCGCACCCAGTTGATAAATCCTGGTCCAATATCTTACTTGATCTGGTCCATGAATAAGAATATATACAAATATAACAGCGATATTAAATAATCTGACATTTAACACAGAGTTCATGAGAATTATGTTATTTTTACTACGATACCATTCAAATCTATAATTAATTCCTAGACCTAACTGGTGCTATGCCTCTAGCAGGACAAAATCAATGCCCACTGTGTCATAAAAATTAACTCTACGATTCTTTCCTAGGTCACTTCTCAGCAAACTACCACTGATAAATAACAAATTTAGAGGTAACATCCAGTCATGATACGATGCCACAGACGTACCATGCATCTGTTAACCCATCGTCTCTGAACAGCCTCGAACAAAGACTCATCCTGGACATAACCAAAATCTAGACACATGTACAGTGGTCAGGAATGAGTCTCAGAGAGTGTGTGGCCATACAAGGCTAGGCTTCTGTTTACTAACAATCTAAGTACACCACAACAACGATGAGCAGCTTGTCGCATTACCTCACTAACAAACCCATGGAACTAAAGATCGACGTCTACAAGAACGTACATAATTCACGTTGAACATGGATGATCTCCAAAATGACAACCAAAGAGTGTATACCACCTCTACACTAGGACCCCTCCATCCAGTAAATCGTCTACTAAACGTTAAACTACACATTTGCTAGGGAAGATGCAGTACGGACTTACACCTCCTAAAGATACATTCCTATGATTATCGTGGAAAAAAAAAACTACAACAACAACATATATAAAATAGCTAAATAAAATGCTCTACTCAGCTATAATTCACATAAAAAAGTGTAATACATTATGGTATCTATCCTAGTAAATCGATCAAATTACACAAACAAGCATGAACGGAACGAGCTTTTGCCTAGGGTACTCTCTAACTCCTCCTAAATATTGAAGAATGGTCGTACAATGAATATATAATACCCTAACAGCAAAACCAAGTTTGTAACAAATCGTCTGTTCTATATCTATAATAAACTCGTCAAATATTGTATCGGGATGAAATAAGATATATAAAACACTAGAAAAAAAACACATAACTAATTAGACCTGAAATAATGCTCTATATTGTAGATACAATCGTAATATATCCTAAACTGTATAAATAACCACCAGATTGCATTGAAGATGGAAATTCAACAGAGAACATACAAAACTGAAAGACCAATACTAAAACTTACGAGTTATAACAAAGCAAGAAGAATAATTCTCTACCATACCCAAAACATACATCAAAAACGTGATGAACAAAAATGAACTAGGATTTAACCAAACAATCAAGAGATGTGAATAAGATACTAAGACATACGAGCGACGCAACTGAAACCTATAGTAAATACGGTATAGTACATACAAAAGTATGATGAAATTAGCCTCAACTTCTGTGCAAAACAGAGATAAATTAACACCTCTACAACTAAAGTATCAGAATTTCATATATTCATATAAAATACCAAAATGATGCAATAACGTACCAATTATGCCTGCAATAATGTTAAAGATGCAAACCTGAAATACCCTAAAATGCCTAAAACTGTATGAGGTAACAGATCGAAATTTCAAAAACAACTAGAATTCTAACATATATCAACCGATCATTACTAAGTAAACATAACATAATATTCTAACTCACAGTAAATCCATATCGTTCAGGTATTTTCGCTATGGGAACACCGCGTCAATGGAACACTGATATATGTGGTTATAACCTGTATAATGCAATATGGATAGAGAGATTTTCGTAACAAAGATACAGCATCCTAAGAAAAAAACTTTAACCCGCAAACAGCCTGATAAATAATCCTTACTATTTCTAAAGCTATTATATGCATAGGAAATAAAGAGATGGAAACACAGAACCTTGCCTGCAATCCTACCTTCAGGCTGGTACAAACAGGGCCGTTCGCACACTAAGGCTGCAAATTGTGATATAAGACATGCCTACCACACTAATCCTATAGAAGAATATATAGTGATAAATCAACAAAACATACAAAAATATCCCAACCCTCACCGATACGAACCCACCAATCAAGCATCGAATGAGTCAATTATACTCTTAAGTGATTCTTCTTTAGGAATGATTCAGTCATCCTGTAGATATTGTATCTATTTTCCTTCATCGGTTAGCTCACAAAGAAATACGAATAAAGGGGTTACTGCAGAAGTAAGTAAAGCTTAGCGCAAGAGAACTGATTGATACAATCGGATAAAAATAACAATAAACTAATTGAATCTATGCCACATGTATAATTGATCAATATCGAACAACGTAGAAAATGATATCGTGGTTGAAAATTAATCATGACGGTGTCCGTAAAGTGAGGCTTTTTAATATATAATACTACATATAAGTTATCAATGAAAATTATCTTATAATATGTATGCTTATCAATACCCCAAAAACATTCAGAGGACACAGCATTGAACATGCAATATGACATGCAATGAAGTTGCAATACCCTTATGTAAATACATAACCCGTTAACATGTATGAACTTTCCGCTAACTGACCCCCGTCCTACCCTACGCCCCCCGCTCCCCGTTTCTGCGCGAGCCCCCGTACGGCCGCTTGAGTCAAAGGTTGCGTGCATCGCGCCCTACCCCCCGCCCACCAGAAGTGACTCTAAAAGGCCGTTTTTGTAGTTATATTTACTACTCACCTCTCCTCCTCATTCCTCACACTACCTGATCAGTACACTCACAAAACCTTCATCGTTTTATACCGTACTTAACCTTTACCCACTTTCTTTAACTCGTTAACGCTAATAGTAAACCGACCACTCAATAACATGACCACACCTCATGCCCAATATTTCTTCAGGCCGACTTGCTTTCCCTAACTACTCCTAAATCCCATTCGTCTCGCTCAGCGCCACCGCCGCAAACTTACTCCTTACAAACATCTGACCATCTTTCTCCACTTTCCTTCATTCGTACTACAACCACGCGCATTTAGCGGCCCTATCAACAGGGTTTGGAGAAGTGTGGGTTTTTCCTCCTTCAGTTCATCTTGACGTGTTAGTGACAAGAAAATACATAGGAGGTTATCCCTAGCCCCCGAGCGCTGACGCTTTGTGTCGCTCATTACGGCACGCATGGAAGTACGGTAGCAAGTATTCGTGTTCATTGCCACAGATAATTTTTTCTTGCACTTCCCAAGCTTTTAACCCACAGCTTCAATTCACATACAAGGGATTATTATTTCATCATGTGAATCAATATATACGTTGACACCAAATACCTTTCACTTCACGAAATTCGTTCAATATAGGATCTTTAATGGTTATGGATTAGGTGAACATTATTCACATTATGCTCTCGAGACTACACAAAACGTTTTCCTATGTTATCATTGATATATATCACAAGACCAGTGCTTTATAAGAAACGGAGAATGTATTAACAGCATCGTCACTATTGCTCTCAATCTTGAAGTTACTGTTTCGCAGCTGTGTCGCACATTTGTTTCGTCTTATTTTGACCAAGCAACGCCCAGAGCACTTTTCAAATTAGTTGTGTTGCTATGGTTGACTATACAAATATTCTTCTTCAAAACTGACCAAATAGCCAAATTCGATGACATTGATATTGGGACTAGGAAGTGACCAGCAACACACCTTATGTCGAAAGTGTCCTGAGATGTTTCTTGCACCAGTTTTGAGTTGCATTCGCTACTCAAGACGGCCCATTCTCCGTCTGTCCGGAGTAAGGTGCATTCTCTACTCAAGACGGCCCATGCTCCGTCTGTCTGGAGTGAGGTGCATTCTCTACTCAAGACGACCCATGCTCCGTCTGTCCGGAGTGAGGTGTATTCTCTACTTAAGACCGCCCATGCTCCGTCTGTCCGAAGTGGGGTGCATTCTCTACTCAAGACGGCCCCTGCTCCCTCTGTCCGGAGTGAGGTGCATTCTCTACTCAAGACGGCTCATGCTCCGTCTGTCCGGAGTGAGGTGCATCCTCTACTCAAGACGGCCCATGCTCCGTCTGTCCGAAGTGAGGTGCATCCTCTACTCAAGACGGCCCATGCTTCGTCTGTCCGGAGTGAGGTGCATTCTCTAATCAAGACGGCCCGTGTTCCGTCGGTCCGGAGTGAGTTGCCTCCTCTACTCAAGACAGCTCATGATCCGTCTGTCCGGAGTGAGGTGCATCCTCTACTCAAGACGGCCCATGCTCCCCCTGTCCGGAGTGAGGTGCATTCTCTACTCAAAACGGCCCATGCTCCGTCGGTCCGACGTGAGGTGCATCCAGTACTCAAGACGGTCCATGCTCCCTATGTCCGGAGTGAGGTGCACTCTCTACTCAAGACAGCCCATGCTCCGCCTGTCCGGAATGAGTTGCATTCGCTACTCAAGACAGCTCATGCTCCGTCTATCCGGAGTGAGGTGCATCCTCTACTCAAGACGGCCCATGCTCCGTCTGTCCGGAGTGAGGTGCATCCTCTACTCAAGACGACCCATCCATGCTCCTTTTTTCCGGAGTGAGGTGCATTCTCTACTCAAAACGGCCCATGCTCCGTCTATCCGGAATGAGGTGCATCCTGTACTCACTACAGCTCATGCTCCGTCCGCCCGGAGTGAGGTGCATCCTCTACTCAAAACGGCCCATGCTCTGTCAGTCCGGAGTGAGGTGCATTCCCTACTCAAGACTGCCCATGTTCTGTCTGTCCGGAGTGAGGTGCATCCTCTACTCAAGAAGGCCCCTGCTCTGTCTGTCCGGAGTGAGATGCATTCTCTACTCAAGACCGCCCATGCTCCGTCTGTCCGGAGTGAGGTGCATCCTCTACTCAAGAAGGCCCCTGCTCTGTCTGTCCGGAGTGAGATGCATTCTCTACTCAAGACCGCCCATGCTCCGTCTGTCCGGAGTGAGGTGCATCCTCTACTCAAGAAGGCCCCTGCTCTGTCTGTCCGGAGTGAGATGCATTCTCTACTCAAGACCGCCCATGCTCCGTCTGTCCGGAGTGAGGTGCATCCTCTACTCAAGAAGGCCCCTGCTCTGTCTGTCCGGAGTGAGATGCATTCTCTACTCAAGACCGCCCATGCTCCGTCTGTCCGGAGTGAGGTGCATCCTCTACTCAAGAAGGCCCCTGCTCTGTCTGTCCGGAGTGAGATGCATTCTCTACTCAAGACCGCCCATGCTCCGTCTGTCCGGAGTGAGGTGCATCCTCTACTCAAGAAGGCCCCTGCTCTGTCTGTCCGGAGTGAGATGCATTCTCTACTCAAGACCGCCCATGCTCCGT
>SDVV010032783.1:0-11381 GCA_016164225.1 Gammarus roeselii
GCCATAGACCGACAGCTAATTATTTCCAGATATCACTAGAAACCTGCTAAAAGAGATCAAATTTACTACTGAAATACTCGTTCTGCATAAATAATACGAAATAAATCATCTATCATTACATAAATTGTGTTTATTTCACCTTCTTATGTAAAAATACCGGAAATCTCATAAATCCATAATAATTTTTCCAGTACTGTAAGTGTGCTAGGTGTTTAGGTGTTTAGGTGTTGTAGGTATTGCAGGTGTTATAGGTGTTTTAATTGTTATAGGTGTTATAGTTGTTTAAGGTGTTTCAGTTGTTTTAGGTGTTTTAGTTGTTTTAGGTGTTTAGTTGTTTTAGGTGTTAGTTGTTTTAGGTGGTTTAGTCGTTATATGTGTTTTAGGTGTTTTAGGTGTTTTTATGTGTGTTTTCTTGTTATAGGTGTTTTATTGTTGATGTGTTTTAGGAGTTTTATGTGTTCTATGTGTTATAGGTGTTTTAGGTGTTTTAGGTGTTACAGGTGTTATAGTTGGTTAGGTGTTGTAGTTGTTTTAATTGTTTTAGTTGTTTTAGTTGTTGTAGTTTTTTTTTTGTTAGTTATTATAGTTATTTAGTTGTTATAGTTGTATTAGTTGTTTTAGTTGTTTTAGTTGTTATAGTTGTTTCATGTGTTTTGGTTGTTAAAGTTGTTTTAGTTGTTTCAGTTGTTCATGGTGTTTTAGTTGTTATAGTTGTTATAGTCGTTTCTAGGTGTTTTAGTTGTTACCGTTGTTTTAGTTTTTATAGTTGTTTTAGTTGTTTTAGTTGTTTCAGTTGTTGTAGTTGTCTTAGTCGTTTTAGTTAGTAGGTTAGTCGGTGTTTTAGTTGTTTTAGGTGTTCGAGTTGTTGGTGTTTTAGTTGTTTAAGGTGTTCTGGTTGTTATAGGTGTTATAGTCGTTTCAGGTATTTTAGGTGCTTTGATGTTGTAGGTGTTTTAGTTGTTTAGATGCTATAGTTGTTTTAGGAGTTGTAGTTGTTCAAGTTGTTTTAGTTGTTATAGTTGTTTAGTTGTTATAGTTGTTTTAGTTGTTGTAGGGGTTTTAGTTTTTGCAGGTGTTATAGTATTCATAGGTGTTTTAGTTGTTATAGGTGTTTTCAATTGTTTAAGTGCTTTAGTTCTTTTAGATGTTTTAAGTGTTATATGTGTTGTAGGTGTTAAAGGTGTTATAGTTTTTTTAGTTGTTTTAGTTATTTCAGTTGTTCTAGTTGTTTAAAGTGTTCTATTTGTTTCTAGGTGTTCTAGAGGTTTTAATAGTTTTAGTTGTTGCAATTGTTTTAGTTATTTTATGTGTTATAGTTGTTGTAGTTGTTGTAGTTGTTGTAGTTGGATTAGTTGTTTTAGGTGTTATAGTTGTTATAGGTGTTTAGTTGTTTTAGGTGTTATAGGTGTTGTAGGTGTTTTAGTTGATTTAGGTGTTCTAGTTGTTCAGGTTTTTTAGTTGTTATAGGTGTTTTAGTTGTTTTAGGTGTTTTAGTTGTTATAGGTATTTTAGTTGTTGTAGGTGTTCTAGTTGTTTTAGGTGTTTCAGTTGTTGTAGGTGTTTTAGTTTTTTCAGGTGTTTAGTTGTTATAGGTGTTGTATTTTTTTTTAGTTGTTTTAGTTGTTATAGGTATTTTAGTTGTTTTAGGTGTTCTAGTTGTTTTAGGTTTTATAGATGTTTAGGTGTTTTAGTTGTTTAAGGTGTTTCAGTTGTTATAGGTGTTTTAGTTGTTCTATGAGCTTTAGGTGTTATAGGTGTTTTAGTTGTTATAGGTGTTTTAGTTGTTTTAGGTTTTGTAGTTGTTTTAGGTGTCTAAGTTGGTATAGGTGTTCTAGGTGTTTTAGTTGTTTTTAGTTGTTATAAACGTTTTTAGGTGTTCTAGTTTTTTTAGTTGTTTTAGTTGTTTTAGTTGTTTCAGTTGTTGTAGTTGTTTGCTTGCTTATTTTTTTTTTGTTGTATTAGTTGTTTTAGTTGATATAGTTGTTATTGTTGTTTTAGTTGTTTTAGTTGTTTTAGTTGTTCTAGTTGTTTTAATTGTTTTAGTTGTTTCAGTTGTTTCTAGTTGTTTCAGGTGTTTTAGTTGTTAAAGCTGTTTAGTTGTTTTAGTTGTTATAGCTGTTTTAGGAATTTAGTTGTTTTAGGTGTTTTAGTTGTTTCAGTTGTTATAGTTGTTTTAGTTCTTATATGTGTTATGGTTGTTCTAGGTGTTTTAGTTGTTTTAGGTGTTATAGTTGTTTTAGGTGTTATAGTTGTTGAATGTGTTTTAGTTGTTTAGTTGTTTTTGTTGTTTTAGTTGTTCTAGTTGTTTTTAGTTGTTTCAGTTGTTTAGTTGTTTTAGTTTTTTTAGTTGTTTCAGTTGTCGTAGTTGTTTTAGTTGTTTAGTTGTTTTAGTTGTTCTAGTTGTTTTAGTTGTTCTAGTTATTTTAGTTTCCATAGTTGTTTTCGTTGCTCTAGATGTTATAGTTGTTATAGTTGTTTTAGTTGTTCTAGTTGTTTTAGTTGTTGTAGTTGTTTTTGTTGTTGTAGTTGTTTTAGGTTTTTAGTTGTTTTAGTTGTTATAGACGTTTTATAGGTGCTCAATTTTTTTCAGTTGTTTTATTTGTTTTAGTTGTTTCAGTTGTTGTAGTTGTTTTAGTTGTTATAATTATTTTTGTTGTATTAGTTGTTTTAGTTGTTATAGTTGTTATAGTTGTTGTAGTTGTTTTAGTTGTTTTAGTTGTTTTAGTTGTTTTAGTTGTTTTAGTTGTTGTAGTTCTTTCATGTGTTTTAATTGTATAAGTTTTTATAATTGTTTTAGTTGTTCTAGTTGTTTTGGGTGTGTTAGTTGTTATAGTTGTTATAGTCGTTTCTAGGTTTTTAGTTGTTTCCGTTGGTTAGTTGTTATTGGTCGTTTTAGTTGTTATAGTTTTTTCAGTTGTTGTAGTTGTCTTAGTCATTTTAGTTAGTAGGTGTTTTAGTTGTTTTTAGGTGCTCTAGTTGTTTTGGTGTTTTAGTTGTTTAAGGTGTTCTAATTGTTATAGGTGTTCTAGTCGTTTCAGGTATTTTAGGTGTTATAGTTCTTTTAGGTGTTTTAGTTGTTATAGTTGTTTAAGGTGTTCTAGTTGTTTTTAGGTGTTTTAGAGGTTTTAATTTTTTTAGTTGTTGTAGATGTTTTAGTTGTTGCAGTTGTTTAAGTTATTTTATGTGTTATAGTTGCTGTAGTTGTTTTAGTTGTCCTAGTTGTTTTAGGTGTTATAGTTGTTATATGTGTTTAGTTGTTTAGGTGTTTTAGGTGTTTAAGGTTTTTTAGTTGATTTAGGTGTTCTAGATGTTCAGGTGTTTTAGTTGTTTTGAGTGTTCTAGTTTTTTTGGTGTTTTAGTTGTTTAAGGTGTTCTAGTTGCCATAGGTGTTATAGTCGTTTCAGGTATTTTAGGTGTTTTAGGTATTGTAGGTGTTTTAGTTGCTTAGATGTTATAGTTGTTTTAGGTGTTGTAGTTGTTTCAGTTGTTTTAGTTGTTATAGTTGTTTCAGCTGATTTATGTATTTCAGTTGTTTTAGTTGTTATAAACGTTTATAGGTGTTATAGTTTTTCAGTTGTCTTAGTTGTTTTAGTTGTTATAGTTGTTATAGTTGTTATAGTTGTTTCATGTGTTATAACTAATCTAGTATGTTGTTGTTTTAGTTTTTATAGTTGTAATATGTGTTCTAGTTGATCTAGTTGTTATAGTCGTTTTAGGTATTTTAGTTGTTATAGTTGTTTAGTTGTTTAGTTGTTTTAGTTGTTGCAGTTGTTGTAGTTGTTTTAGTTGTTTTAGTTGTTCTAGGTGCTATAGTTGTTTATAAGTGTTTTAGTTGTTAAAGGTGTTGTAGTTGTTCTAGGTGTTTTAGTTGTTATAGGTGTTTTAAATGTTTAATGTGTTTTAGTTGTTTCTGGTGTTTTAGTTGTTATAGTTGTTTTAGTTGTTTTAGTTGTTTTAGTTGATGTAGGGGTTTTAGTTGTTTTAGGTGTTATAGTACTCTTAGGAGTTTTAGTTATTATAGGTGTTCTAGTCGTTTCAGGTATTTTAGGTGTTCTAGGTGTTACAGGTGTTTGTAGGTGTTTTCGGTGTTGCGGTGTTTTAGGGGTTTTATGCGTTTTAGTTGTTTTTTAGGTGTTCAGTTGTTTTAGGTGTTTTAGTTGTTATAGTTGTTTTAGTTGTTATAAGTGTATTAGTTGTTTAAGTTGTTTAGTTGTTATAGTTGTTTTAGTTGTTTTAGTTGTTATAGTTGTTGTTGTTGTTTTAGTTGTTGTTGTTGTAATAGTTGTTTTAGTTGTTTCAATTGTTATAGTTGTTTTAGTTGTTTGTGTTGATATAGGATTTTTATTTGTTATAGTAGTTTCAGTTGTTTTAGTTGGTTTAGTTGTTGTAGGTGTTTTAGTTGTTTCGTGTTTTAGTCGTTTATAGGTGTTATAGTTGTTTTAAGTTGTTTAGTTGTTTTAATTGCTTTATTTGTTTCAGTTGCTGTAGTTGTCTTAGTCATTATAGTTGTTTTAGGTTTTTTAGTTGTTTTAGGTGTTTCAGTTCCTTGGGTGTTTAGTTGTTTTAGTTGTTTTAGTTTTTTAGGTATTTTATTTGTTGTATGTGTTATTGTTGATTCAGGTGTTGTAGTTGTTATAGGTGATTTAGTTGTTTAAGGTATTTTAGTTGTTATAGGTGTTCAAGTTGTTTTATGTATTCAAGGTGTTATAGGTGTTTTAGGTGTTCTAGGTGTTTTAGGTGTTTAAGGTGTTATAGGTGTTTTAGGTGTTATAGGTGTTTTAGTTGTTAAGGTGTTTAAGTTGTACTAGGTGTTTTAGTTGTTTTAGGTGTTCTAGTTGTTATAGGTGTTTAGTTGTTTTAGGTCTTTTAGTTGTTTTAGTTGTTTTAATTGTTATAGGTGTTTTAGTTTTATAGTTGTTTTAGTTGCTTTAGGTGATTTAGTTGTTATAGGTGTTATACTATTTCTAGGTGTTTTAGTTGTTATAGGTGTTTTAGTTGTTTTAGGTGTTAAGTTGTTTTAGTTGCTTTATTTGTTTTAGTTGTTGTAGTTGTTGTAGTTGTTTTTGGCATTTTAGTTGTTGTATGTGTTTTACTTGTTTTAGGTGCTTTAGTTGTTATAGATGTTCCAGTTGTTCAAGGTGTTATAGTTGTTATAGGTGTTTTAGTTGTTCAAGGTGTTGTAGTTGTTTTAGGTGTTTTAGTTGTTATAGGGGTTCTAGTAGTTTTAGGTGTTCCAGTTGTTATAGGTGTTTTTAGTTTTTTTTTTTGTTCATTGTGTTTTAGTTGTTGATGTGTTCTAGGAGTTCAAGGTGTTTTATGTGTTTAGGTGTTCAAGTTTTTTTAGGTGTTGTAAGTGTTATAGTTGTTTTAGGTGTTTCAGTTGTTCGAGGTGTTTTCGTTGTTGTAGGTGTTTTAGTTGTTTAGGTGTTATAGTTGTAATAGGTGTTTAATTGTTTTAGTTGTTTAGTTATTTTCGTTGATTTAGTTGTTATAGTTGTTTAAGTTGTTATAGTTGTTTCAGTTGTTATAGTTGTTTTAGTTCTTTCAGTCGTTTCAGGTGTCATAGTTGTTCAAGTTGTTGTAGTTGTTTTAGTTGTTTTAGTTGTTTTATGTGTTTCAGTTGTTTAGTTGTTATAGTCGTTATAGGTATTTTAGTTTTTTTAGTTGTTTAAGTTGTTTTAGTTGTTACAGTTGTTGTAGTTGTTTGAGTTGTTTTAGTTGTTATAGGTGTTTAGTTGATCTAGGTGTTGTAGTTGTTTAGGTGTTTAGTTGTTTAAGGTGTTTTAGTTGTTTAAGGTGTTCTAGTTTTTAAAGATGTTTTAGTTGTTTTATGTGTTCTAGGTGTTTTAGGTGTTTCAGGTGTTTAGGTGTTTTAGGTGTTTAAGGTGTTATAGGTGTTTTATGTGTTTAAGGTGTTTTAGTTGTTTTGGTGTTATAGTTGTTATATGTGTTCTAGTTGTTTTAGGTGTTTTAGTTGTTTTAGGTGTTCAGTTGTTGTAGGTGTTTTAGTTGTTTTAGTTGTTTTACTTGTTTTACTTGTTTTACTTGTTTTAGTTGTTATAGTTGTTTTAGTTGTTTTAGTTGTTTCATGTGTTTTAGTTGTTTGAAGTTATTTTAGTTGTTTAATGTGTTGTAGTTGTTCTAGGTCTTTTAGTTGTTTTAGGTATTATAGTTGTTATAGGTGTTATAGTTGTTTCATGTGTTATGGTTGTTATAGGTTTTTTGTTTGTTATATGTGTTTTATGTGTTCTAGGTGTTTAGTCGCTTTAGTTGTTTTAGTTGTTCAAGTTGTGTTAGTTGGGTTAGTTGTTTAAGTTGTTTAGTTGTTTTAGTTGTTTTAGTTGTTTTAGTTGTTAAGTTGTTTTAGTTGTTTCAGTTGTTTTAGTTGTTATAGTTGTTATAGGTGTTCTATTTGTTTTAGGTGTTGTAGTTGTTATAGGTGTTGTAGTTGTTTTAGTTCCTATAGTTGTTATAGGTGTTGTAGTTGTTATAGTTGTTTTAGTTGTTTATAGGTGTTTAAGTTTTTCTAGTCGTTTTAGTTGTTATAGTTGTTTTAGTTGTTTTAGTTGTTTTAGTTGTTCTAGGTGTTATAGTTAATTTAGATCCTATAGGTGAAGTAGGTGTTATAGTTGTTTTAGTTGTTATAGTTGTTTATGTTGTTTTATTTCTTTTAGTAGTTGTTGTTTTTGTTGTTGTTGTTGTTGTTGTTGTTGTTGTAGTTGTTTTAGTTGTTATAGTTTTTTTAATTATTCTAGTTGTTCTAGTTGCTCAGTTGTTTTAGTTGTTTGAATTGTTTTAGGTGTTCTAGTTGTTTTGTTGTTCTACTTGATTCAATTGATTTAGTTGTTTTTGTTGTTATAGTTGTATTAGTGTTTTTTAGTTGTTATAGTTGTTTCAGTTGTTATAGCTGTTTTAGTTCTTTTAGTGGATTTAGGTGTAATAGTTGTTCTAGTTGCTGTAGTTGTTTTAGTTGTTATAGTTGTTATATGTGTTCTAGTTGTTTTAGTTGTTATAGTCGTTTTAGGGGTTTCAGTTGTTTTAGTTGTTTAGTTGTTATAGTTGTTTTAGTTGTTTCAGTTGTTGTAGTTGTTTTAATTGTTTTAGTTGTTTTAGGTGATTTAGTTGTTTAAGGTGTTTTAGTTGTTAAAGGTGTTTCAGTTGTTCTATGGGTTTAATATGTCATAGGTGTTTGTAGGTGTTTTAGGTGTTTAGGTGTTTTAGGTGTTTTAGGTGTTTCAGGTATTTTAGGTGTTTTAGTTGTTATGGGTGTTATAGTTGTTATAGGTCTTTAGTTGTTTTAGTCATTTATAGGTGTTATAGTTGTTTTAGTTGTTTAGTTGTTTTAGTTGTTTTAGTTGTTTCAGTTGCTGTAGTTGTCTTAGTCGTTTTAGTTGTTTTAGGTTTTTAGTTGTTTTAGGTGTTGTAGTTGTTTAGGTGTTTTAGTTGTTTTAGTTGTTATAGTTGCAGGTATATAGTTGTTGTATGTGTTTTTGTTGTTTTAGGTGTTGTTGTTGTTATTGGTGTTTTAGTTGTTATAAGTGTTCTAGTTGTTGTATGTTTTTTAGGTGTTATAGGTGTTTAAGTGTTCAAGGTGTTTTAGGTGGTTAAGGTGTTATAGGTGTTTTAGGTGTTCACGTGTTTTAGTTGTTAAGGTGTTAAGTTGTTTTAGGTGTTTCAGTTGTTTTAGGTTTTCAGCTGTTTTAGGTGTTTAGTTGATTTATGTGTTGTAGTTGTTTAGTTGTTTTGTTGTTATAGTTGTTTTAGTTGTTATAGTTGGTTCAGTTGTTTTAGGTGTTTTAGTTGTTGTATGTGTTATAGTATTTCTAGGTGTTATAGTTGTTATAGGCGTTTTAGTTGACTTAGGTGTTATAGTTGTTTTAGGTGTTTTAGTTGTTATAGGTGTTATAGGTGTTCCAGGTTTTATAGTTGTTTTAGGTGTTTAGTTGTTTTAGTTGATTTAGTTGTTCAAGTTGTTTTAGTTGTTGTAGTTGTTATAGGCATTTTAGTTGTTGAATGTGTTTTAGTGGTTTTAGGTGTTTTAGTTGTTATAGGTGTTTTAGTTGTTTAACGTGTTTTAGTTGTTATAGGTGTTTTAGTTGTTTCATGTTTCATTAGGTGTTATATGTGTTATAGGTGTTGTAGGTGTTTTAGGTGCTAAAGGTGTTTTAGGTGTTATAGTTGTTATAGGTGTTTAGTTGTTTTATGTGTTTTAGGTGTTATAGGTGTTATAATTGATTTTGGTGTTTTAGTTGTTCCAGGTGTTGTAGTTGTTTTAGCTGTTTAGTTGCTATAGGTATTTTGGTTGTTTTAGGAATTTTAGTAGATATAGGTGTTTAAGGTGTTTATTTAGTTTTTTTTGTTCATTGTGTTGTAGTTGTTTGATATGTTTTAGGAGTTTTAGGTGTTTTATGTGTTATAGGTGGTCAAGTTGTTGTGGGTGTTTTAGGTGTTATAGTTGTTTTAGTTTTTTCAGTTGTTTTAGGTGTTTCAGTTCTTGTAGGTGTTTTAGTTGTTTAGGTGTTATAGTTGTTATCGGTGTTTTAGTTGTTTTAGTTGTTTTAGTTTTTTTAGTTGATTTAGTTGATTTAGTTGTTTTAGTTGTTTAGTTGTTATAGTTTTTTCAGTTGTTTTAGTTGTTATAGTTGTTTTAATTGTTATAGTTGTTTTAGTAGTTGTAGTTGTTTTAGTTGTTATAGGTGTTTTAGTTAATATAGTTGTTTAGTTGTTTTAGTTGTTGTAGTTGTTTTAGTTGTTGTAAATGTTTTAGTTGTTTTATGTGGTATAGTTGTTGTAGTTGTTTAGTTGTCATAGTTGTTTTAGGTGTTATAGTTCTTTTAGGTGTTTAGTTGTTATAGGTGTTTTAGTTGTTCTAGTTGTTTTACTTGTTATTGACGTTTTAATGTGTTCTAGTTTTATTTAGTTGTTTAGTTGTTTTAGTTGTTTCAGTTGTTGTAGTTGTTTAGTTGTTTAATTTTTTTTTGTATCAGTTGTTATAGTGGATATAGTTGTTATAGTTGTTTTAGTTGTTATAGTTGTTTAAGTTGTTTTAGTTGTTCTATGTGTTTTAGTTGTTGTAGATGTTATAGGTGTTCCAGGTGTTTTAATTGTTTTATGTGTTTTAGTTGTTTAGGTGTTCCAGTTGTTGTAGGTGTTTTAGTTGCTTCAGGTGTTTTTTGTTGTTTTAGGTGTTATAGTGGTTCAAGGTGTTTTAGTTGTTAAGTTGTTTTAGTTGTTATAGTTGTTTTAGTTGTTATGGTCGTTTTAGTGGTTGTAGGTGTTTTAGTTGTTATAGATGTTTTAGTTGTTTTCGGTGTTTTAGTTGTTATAGGTGTTATAGTTGTTTTAGGTGTTATAGTTTTTTTAGTTGTTCTAGTTGTTTTAGTTGTTTTAAGTGGTTTAGTTGCTATAGTTGTTATGGACGTTTATAGGTGTTCTAGTTTTTTTAGTTGTTTTAGTTATTTCAGTTGTTGTAGTTGTTTTAGTTGTTTTAGTTTTTTTGTTGTAATAGTTGTTTTAGTTGTTATAGTTGTTATAGTTGTTTTAGTTGTTTTAGTTGTTATAGTTGTTATAGTTGTTTTAGTTGTTTCAGGTATTATAGTTGTTAAAGTTGTTTTAGTTGTTATAGTTGTTATAGTTGTTTTAGGTGTTCTAGTTGTTATAGTTGTTATAGTTGTTTCTAGGTGTTTTAGTTGTTTTAGTTGTTTTAGTTGTTATAGGTGTTTTAGCTGTATAAGGTGTTATAGTTGTTCAATGAGTTTTAGTTGTTTTACGTGTTATAGTTGTTATAGGTGTTAAGTTGTTTTGGGTGTTTAGGTGTTTTAGGTGTTATAGTTGATTTAGGTGTTTAATTGTTTTGGTGTTTTAGTTGTTTTAGGTGTTTAGTTGTTTAGGTGGTCAGTCGTTTCTAGGTGTTCAAGGTGTTTTGGGTGTTTTTTAGGTGTGTTTTCTTGTTATAGGTGTTTTAGTTATGATGTGTTGAGGTGTTTAGGTGTTTTATGTGTTCTAGGTGTTTTAGGTGTTATATGTGTCTTAGGTGTCATAGTTGTTTAGGTGTTTTAGTTGTTTAAGGTGTTTTAGTTGCTGTAGGTGTTTCAGTTGTTAAAGGTAATTTAGTTGTTCTAGGTGTTTGAGTTGTTTTAGGTGTTTTAGTTGCCGCAGGTATTTTGTTGTTTTAGGTGTTATAGTTGTTTTAGGTGTTATATTTGTTTAGGTGTTTAGTTGTTATAGGTGTTTTTAGTTGTTCTAGTTTTTTTAGTTGTTTTAGTTGTGTTAGTTGTTTTAGTTGTTGCAGTTGTTTTAGTTGTTTTAGTTTTTAGTTGTTTTAGTTGTTTTAGTTGTTCTAGTTGTTCTAGTTGCTATAGTTGTTAGAGTTGTTTTCGTTGTTCTAGGTGTTTTAGTTGTTATAATTGTTTTAGTTGTTCTAGTTGTTTCAGCTGATTTATGTGTTTCAGTTGTTTAGTTGTTAGTGACGTTTATAGGTACTCTAGTTTTTTTAGTTGTTTTAGTTGTTCTAGTTGTTTCAGTTGTTGTATTTGTTTTAGTTGTTCTAGTTATTATTGTCGTATTAGTTGTTTTAGTTGTTATAGTTGTTTTAGTTGTTATAGTTGTTTTAGTTGTTTTAGTTGTTTTAGTTGTTTTAGTTGTTTTAGTTGTTCTAGTTGTTATAGTTGTTTTAGTTGTTTTAGTTGTTTCATGTGTTTTAGTTGTTAAAGTTGTTTTAGTTGTTTTAGTTGTTATAGTTGTTTAGGTGTTCTAGTTGTTATAGGTAATATAGTCGTTTCTAGTGGTTTTAGTTGTTTTAGTTGTTCTAGTTGTTTTAGTTGTTGTAGTTGTTCTAGCTTTTTTAGTTGTTTTAGTTGTTTCAGTTGTTTAATGTGTTATAGTTGTTCTAGGTCGTTTAGTTGTTTTAGGTATTTTTGTTGTTATAGTTGTTTTAGTTGTTGTATGTTTCATGGTTGTTTTAGGTTTTTTGGCTGTTATATGTGTTTTTTGTGTTATAGGTGTTTAGTTGCTTTAGGTGTTTTAGTTGTTCTAGTTTTGTTAGTTGTTTTAGTTGTTGTAGTTATTTAGTTGTTTTAGTTGTTTCAGTTGTTATATGTGTTATAGTTGTTATAGGTGTTCTACTTGTTTTAGGGGTTATAGGTGTTATAGGTGTTGTAGTTGTTTTAGTTGTAATAGTTTCTAAGGTGTTATAGTTGTTATAGTTGTTCAAGTTGTTTCGGGTGTTTAAGTTGTTCTAGTCGTTTTAGTTGTTCTAGTTGTTTAGTTGTTTTAGTTGTTTTTGTTGTTCTAGGTGTTATAGTTAATTTAGGTGTTCTAGGTGTTGTAGGTGTTATAGTTGTTTAGTTGTTTTAGTTGTTTTAGTTGTTGTAGTTGTTGTT